>BBSZ01014608.1:0-21041 GCA_000981365.1 Subanguina moxae
GTTGTTGTGTTGTGAATTTTTCGCATATATAAATCTCACTAATTTGATGCCAAAAATTATATCTCTTTGTGTGTTAGAGTAATTTGAATATGTCGTGGTTTCAACACGACTTATCGGGGCAAGACGAGTTCGCATTATATTCATTATTCGTATTATTATATTAGAGTGGGTCCTGTTCATCTGTTATTGTTCGTTATCGTTATTATATTGTTGTTTGTTCTTTGGTATTACACATAAATATATTGTTGTTGATACCAGTGTTCCCAACTACTATTATCTACTGTTATCTCTACAAAACAGAGATACAACACTCTTGCATTCAAGAGGCTATCTGATGTCTGCCTGAATTGTACATAACTTTTTAAATTAAAAAAAAGTCATGTTACGAGGGCTCTTTTAATTTTTCCAAGGGTCTGTGACCGCTTTACGGCCAAAGACAGCAAGCAGACTCCTGGGTGCAAGGTGTAGGGAAAATACAGGGAACAATTTTCAAAAACCAATGTGGATAGAACCTGCCTACTGGTTTACCTAACTTCCGGATGGTGTGTGTCTTAGACTGCTTTACAGACGTAAAAAAGTGATTTAGAGCAAAATTTAAAATATTGCAAGAATATTGCAAGAAAACACTTTTAATTTGTAAGCTTTTTACAACAAAATAAAAATTGAAGATATACGCTCTTTAGGTAGTCAAACTGTGCGTCGTTTAGTGGCCACCACGTCAAACGCTTCTTCATTTAGCACGGTTGTTACTACTCCCACTTGTATGAATTTTACAAACATTATTTTTATTTATTTTTATTTTAAAGGCGTAGACAGAGCTAATAATTGCCCACTTTTGAATAATTTATGCACGATTCCAAGGTTTGTTAAAAGAAATGTCCACTGTTTATCAACATAAAATTGAAGACATTTTTGGTACTGCTGCATTGTATACAACCCCCCCCCCCAAAAAAAAGTACTTGGGTTTTCTAGGTATTATTATTGTATTACTTTTTTTTTTTTGGGGGGGTGGGGTATGGTACACTGCAGTACGGTCACATTTTCATATGAAAATGTCTTAAAATCAGAGACAGAAGACAGACTTCCAACAGGGTCTGGGAACGTGAACGCTCTGAAGAATGCATGGTTTCAGGAAATGCGCATGAAAATGTTACCGTCCCGCTTTTAAATATCGGCATTGCCGAGCATAGGCCAAAGCCGAGAGCAGAGTTTTTGATATCATCCTAACAAGACCTCAAATCGAAGATTTTGCATCTATTTCGACCCAACGAGACGGAGGCCTCGTTTCTTCTCTATCTCTACTAGAAATCACCGTTTTTCAGGCGGTACAAAATTGCCGTAACTGGAAAAACCGCGATTTCTCGACATTTTCACATGAGATCTATGATGGCTATAATTTTTGTGTTGACAAAGAACAATGCCTTCAAAGGGCCATTGCCACTGCCAAAAATGAAGATCGCCAAAATTTGAATGCGTAAGAATGCAATAAACCATTTTTTGAAAATAAGTCAATTAATAAGGGTTATATATGGTATACCGTAAAACCTCTAATAATACCCCCCCCCTCTAATTCAAAATCGTGTTTTTGGCATTGTGTTTTTGACCCACTTTTTCCAGGTGTCTCTCAGGCAACTTACTACTTAACTTGTAGCTTATCGTCTTAGCTACAATTTGGGCGGTAAGCTGCCTGAGAGACACCTGGGAAGAGTGGGTCAAAAACACAATGCCAAAAACACGATTTTGAATTAAGGGGGGGGGGTATTATTAGAGGTTTTACGGTAAATGTTTTATTCTCTATGCTCTTTATTGATTTTAGGTTTAGCATCCAAATGTTGCGCAGATGTCGATCTACTTGTCGTTTTTGCAACATATCCAACATTTCTCAATTGGTAGCTGAGCTACGACTGCGCAATATCATCTTGAGACATTAGCTGTGATCAAAAATCAATAGTCTTGACAACAAGGAATTTACTAAATTTTGTAGCGAAAAAAAACATTTTAGAAGTGAAGTATTGATTTGTAATAATCTCAAATTTCAAACGAAATCAATTTTTCAATAAAGTTGTTCTCCTATTAATATCAAAATAGGTTTGTTAACACAAGAGAAAAAAAGAAAATATACAACCACCAGTCAGTAAAATAAATGGCCGCAAATAAAAGAGAAAATTTGTCATCAGCAACTAATCCTTCTATTCAAGTCTCTTTCTCTCTCTTTTCTATCCAATCTTTTATTATTGTCAGCCTCACCATCTCTACTGGTCTGACACTTTTGTGAGTAAGAAAGAAGAAAAATATGAAAAAGCAGTCAAGCAGTGAGGATAGCAGATGTATAACCAAAATTTCTTCTTTTTTTACTTTTGTTTCATCTGCTAAATTTACAATCTAAGCCTTAGTACTAAGGCTTAGAAACTAATTAGTTGAATAATTGCACGCAGTGTAAACACTAGTTAATTTGCTTACTTACGCTCAACCAATAAAAACATTTCTTAATGTCCTAGTTTTGTTATTTTGACAGAATGATATGATGTGCACTTATATAAGCACTCTTTTGTGTGCTTAGTTTACTTTATTTATATAATCTTCTTCTGGGGCTAAAGTATACTTAAGCAACTGAGGCAAAATTGCATTTTATAAAGTTATTTCAACTTGTTAAGGCCTTTAACGTGTAGAAAACATGTTTTTAGGTGTGGGAAGGCAATTTTAGAAAAGAAAATATTGCCGAAAGTCGACACTTTTGCCTTGGGCACCAAAAGGTTTGGAGTGCTTTTGCATACAACTAAGTCTTAGGTTAGACCAACATACATTAGCTGTGAATCAGGATAGTTAAAGTGATCAAGGGGCTCGATTAGGTCAATTGAGTTTAGGGCATCAGGACTCCAGGAGATCTAGAGGGTCCAGCAAGTCCATGATGTCAAGGGGTCGAGGGCTTGGTACCCAAGTGGTGTTATATGAGAACTCGACAATATCGACAAAAAAAGTCGATCCTCCCGTTTCAAATAAAACTTTTATAAGGATTTTTAGAGAATTTACAACAATGAAACAAGTGGTCCTATAAATGAATTTCTTTGAACAGTGGATGAGTACTGGCAGAAAGAAATTCTGGTTTAGATCCTGGATTGAATTTTTTCTAATCATATTTATTTTCATTACTTTAATATTCTTATTGACAATCGAGAAAAACAGTCGTGGCCATATTGCCAATGTATACGGGAACATTTATATGCAATCAGTCTTTTCTCCTATCAAAAAGTCAAGAGATACACTCAAAGGTAAGCAATCTACGTTTAGCATAAAAACCACATTTCTTGAGATAAAACATTTTGCTGTCACAAGGGGCCCAAGTTTTCAAAGATATGGCCGAGCAACTTAGCCGATTGGTTCATAGACTTTTTGCGAATATTTTCATTTTTGCAAATATTCAACCTTTCACTTCAGCTTTGCACTTCAGCTTTTTTTCGTTTGATTCGAAATGGTCTATTTTGATGTTATTTGGGGGTTTAATTAGCATTCGAAGTGAATGAAATAAGTGTAAAAAAATGTTTGCAAGTATGTTTTTGTGTGTCTATAAAGAGAGTAGTCTGTAGTCGAACAAATTTCCTCGGAATTTGTTTTGTCGAAACGTGTTTTAAATCGTAAAAATCACGTCTCTGCTCAAAATTTAGCCCTAAAAGAGTCATAAACACGAAAAATAAAAGTGTTGCCACTAGATGGGTCTAAACCTGAGACCCTGGAAATTGCTGTTTCTAACGCTTTACCACTGCGCAGCACAATCTTACCGTATTCTCTTTAATAGAGCGGCACCCTCTCATTCAAATCGTATTCTTGGCATTGTGTTTTGTTCTACTTTTTCCAGACAAGTCTTAGGCAAGTTTCCACTTAAATTGTAGCTTATTGTCTTGGCTACAATTCAGGTGGTAAATTGCCTGAGAGTCATTTGCAGAAAGTAGGTCAAAAACACAATGCCAAGAACACGATTTCAAATTGGGGGTTGCCGCCCTATTAGAAAGAATACGGTATGTAAAAAGTAAGACCCAACGTTTTGGAAAGCCGTAATCTATGCGCCAGCCGGATGAGCCGTAAAAAATAAAAAAGCACAGGTGCGCAGTAGTAGGGAAATCAGTATTTAAAAATGTGACAAACAAAGATTTTTACAGAAGACCAAAGAGCCAATGTAGGAATGATTGTGGTGGTCGACGGAGGTAAAGAACAACTGGCTAATTACGAACTAGCACTAAAGACAGTTCGATGCTACTCTATTTACCACAAATACCCTTTGTACTTTATTGACTTGGCAGTCAACTCAACAATCTCCGCCCTATGCCCCCAAGACGATGTAAGTTAAAAACGGGAACCTTATTTGCATGAAATTGACATTTATTAACAAATACACAACATTATTTACATGGCAAAAGAAGAGTATTTATTTGAAACTTAACGGGCCTCCCTTGCATAGAGCCAACATTCTCATCTTGAATCTACTGAAAAAACAGAATACTTATTAACACGCTATAAGTTAAAAAGAAACTTACACAACAGCCACAAACCCGTCTCTTAATTTCAGTACTTGGCTGCCTATGACGACGTGGGCGATTCTGACGGTAAACATTACTGGTATCACCACTTTGATGCTGAACCGGAGCGACTTTCACAGACTGAAAATTCTTCGCAGGTACAGGCGCAACTTCTAGTGGAGCAAAGTCGTAATCTGAAGGTACAACGACCGCCTCAACTTGAGACCGAGGCGCTTGAACACCTTGCACGGGAAGAGGATCTTGCTCGATTTGAACCGGCTGTACAGACTGCACATAGAAATTCGGGCGATAGTACGGAGAACAGCCATAGTTGTTGCAAGCAGGAAAGTAGCTATAGGAACTGCAACCATAAGTATTGTATCCACAACCGTCATAATAGCAGCAATCGTCCTAGATATAAAAATTTTAAACAAAACTTAGAAAAATTTTATTTTATCAAAATTTATTTTGAGCAAAATTACGATCCAAAATTGACTAACCACACAACCAGCAGAAGAGCGACTTTTTTCCTCCCATTTCACGACACGAGGATGGCATGACGCATGCGGCTTATCACTCTTACTGCTATTGAACAGAGAAGGCGGGGAAACTGTAGAGAAAATGGGTCCATTAGCATGACTTGAATCACTCAAAGACTTTTTCCAAACTGATTGCTTCATAGCTTTATTTGAATTATTAATGTTTCTCCTGCCATGAAACTAAAGAAAAGCTTAAACATTTGGAAAAAAAACCTAAAATACCCAATTCAAGAAACTATCCATTTCAAAGACTTTGCATATAAGCACGAACAACTTGCACGAAACTTCCACCCTAAATTAATTATTTTTAATGCAAAAAGACTTGTTGACGATTTGCATTGCAATCAGATTCATTTTGATAAAAAACAACACAACAATATTCAAATCATCCTTCTTTGCCATTCAACTGCCCCTTCTGAATTAAAAAACTGTACTAGCTTTTGACGGATTTCTGCGGCTTCTTGTCGACCTCTGTTTGCACCTCTTCTCATTTCTGCCGGCTGAAGACAGAAAAACAGAAAAAGACAAAAAGCAACCGAGAGAATTATATACTTACATGCAAATCAAAATTGATAGACAACAATAATACAAAAAATGCCAAAAAAATCACTTTGGATGATCAAGGACCTTGATCATCCAAAGTGGAAAATTCCGAGCGCCAAAACCTCAAGCTCGTCCAAGACTACTCTAACGCCAATGTTCTCTTGCGACAGCGCCTGCTATTTCTCCGTCGAATGAAATACCACATGGCCAAATTCTACCATCCGGTGATCGGTGAAGATGAAGCCGTATAAAGAAACATACCTGGTCGCCAACTGCCACTTTTATGATGTATAAATATGATATAAATACGAATGTTATTGAAGAGCAAAGTTGAAAAACTTTCAAAGACAAAAATATGTTGAAAATATGTGGGTGGCGTATTTTTGAATCGAATGAGTGGCGTATTCTGTAATTTAGTCCCTTTTCATTGTCAAACTTGACATACCGTATTTTAGCCCTGTTAAAAAGTTGGGTGCGTTTTTTTTTTGCCTTGGTCCTTCCACGTCGAAAATACCCATATTTTGCCTTAGGAGACCAATGTAAGCAACGCCAGGTACTGCACTTAGGCATACAACTGAGCCTTTGGCTTAGGGTAGGCCAGCCTAAGTTAGCCGTGAACCGCTAAACCTAGGTGTACACTGTGTCTCAGCTAACCTAAGCTGGTCTAAGCCAAAGGCTTAGTAGTACTTGGGGTCAGAAAAAACTTTTTAAGGTTGTTTACCTTGGTTCCCGCAAGGCAAAATATGGACTTTTTACTGTGACGAGAAAGTGTGGAAGATAGTTATTTTTTAAAATCGTTTTTAGCGTATTAGAAATGCTTACAAGGGTCTAAAACAACATAGGGACCAGGCAAAAAATCGGTACCCATTCTAGGACAGAGTCTAACTCGGCCTGGGGCTTAGGGTAGTCCAGCTTAGGTTGGCCATGGACCTCTAAACTTAGGTGAAAGAGGGTATGCACTGGGTCTCGCCTAACCTAGTCTGGTCTATCCTGAGCCTAAGACTTAGTTGCATGCCTAAGTGTAGGATTATTACTAATTAATTAATTATAGCATACCCTGGTAAGCAAAATGACCTTAGGAATCCAAATCTGAAAACAGAAATTTAAGAAGAGGGTTGGTTGCTGAGATATGATCATAGCCAGACGTGAACTTAGTTTATATATTTTTTTCCTAGTTTTGACCATATCTCAGCAAGCAAGGGTCTTTTTGAAATTTGGTTTCCTGAAGTCTTTTTGCCTACTGGGATGCCTCTCAATAAAAAAATCCTTTCAAAAATGAGTTCTGTAAATGAGTAAATGTAAATTGTTGTGACGTAACAAATGTCCCTCGTAACAAATTTTCGCGTAAATCATGGTGTACACTGTACAGTTACAAAAAGTCATGTTAAAATTGAGTTCGAATTTGAAATTTTGATATTGTGTGCGTTAATCTTTGTCAATTCTTTGTATGTTTATACCGATTGCTTTCATTCAGAGCTCATTTTTATTTGTTTTGAGTTGGTGACCAGTTGATTCGCTCTCTCATAATTTTTTTCTTGATTAATCTATGAATCAAATTACTCAATCAATCACATACATTTTCTCAATATGTGTAGGATTATTACTAATCAATTATTTATTTTCAGTCTAGAATATTATAAAAATGGAAAGCAAACTGAATAAGGTATTATTACTTATAATTCTATTTTGTATATTTTTATTTTAAAGTAAAATTTTTTAGAGCAACTCGTTGATGATTCGTTTGAAATGTTGGACCCCCTACCGGCGTAGATGCACGGCATGATGCTGACTGACATCAATAATGCGAGCTTCAAGCAAGTGAGTTACTATTAATATTATTATATAAGCTTCTTGTAAATTTTTAATTGTTATTTCTAACCTTTCATGATTTTTAGTTGCACCGCGACACTGGAATTGAGAATTTAACTGCCGGATTATTTACGTCTCCGGCTTTTCCCGTGGAAGGCGTAATATTTGGGCCAAATATGCGGCTCATGATTCCTCTAAGCTGCCGCCGTGCGAATAGATCTAACAATCCAGTGATCAAAGTGTGGTTTATCGTAGATACAGGTTCTTTACCTTTCTCGATGAATCAACGATCCGGAGAATTACTAACTCGGACGCAATTCCATCTGAGTTAATTGTTTCTATTCAGGTTTGCATTTACTACCTTAAATTTTATTTATTTTTTCTAATTTTGAGGAACCAAATTCTACGATCACGTGTAATGTCTCGCATGGGCATTTCAGTGAAGCGAATGTCCTTGGGATGCAAGCCTTGTCAGATTTAAATCTTAGTTTTGGGAAGATTAACTGGATCAAACAAACGTGGCTGCTTATTAAACAGTAATTGTATTGTGCAAATGATAATAAATGTGATGAAATCTTCAATGTAAACCCCTTAAATGGTGCCTGTGAAATACTGTGATATTTTTAGTCGTTAAGTTACTTAGTTACCTTTTAGGTACCTGAATAACATATTTCCTGAATTATTCAGCCGGGAGACACTGTTGCGAAAGGCGAGGGAAATTTTGCCTTAAAAAAATGCTTATTCTTAACAACATGGCGGTGCTTTTGGCTTTCATGCTTTATCTGCGTCGTCCGTCCACGGCGGTAGTCTTGTTAACGTTGTTTAAAACAGGCTTAATTAGTTTGATTACTTGCTCAATCAATACGACATCGCAAAAGTCGACTGTAGGCCATTTGTGCGTCAAGCAGATCAAATTGACTTCATCGATCACTTGCAGTAATCTAGAGTAGGTTATTTGAAGCGAAAACCAACGAGTATTTGCCGGAAAAAGAAGCTTCTTTCCCGTCTTTTTGATCAAGGAAATAGTTGCTTCATGTGATTTGGCAAACTTCCCAATAACGGCGAAAATTCTCTATAAAAATCAAGAAATTAATTCATTTCAGATAAATTTATACAGACTTTGCGAAGCAATATCATCTCCTTATCCTTTTCAAAGACATCTTTAAGAACTAGCTGTAGAGTATGGGCAGCACAAATTGTGTGATGAGGCAATGCGTAAAAAAGATCATCTTCACTGTCCAACTCATATTCTTCCTCCTTTTCATAATCAAATGGACCATTTGTTATTTCTGCGTCCGTTTCTTCGATAATTAGCAAGTCCATCTCTCTCAAAATTGGATCATCATTAGGATTGAAAAAGGGATTCCTGATCGTAAAACCGTTATTGACGATAAAATTAAAAAAAATCACCAACCATATCGCAGCTTTCATGTTTGCGGCACCATCTGTGACGTACCTGGTTACCATAGATTTAAGTTCTGCTTCTTCCAAAATTTTGTTCATAAGATCAGCTATTAATGGACCAGTATGACGAGTTAGAATTTCAACGCAGTCCAGAGCAGCCACTTCGAATGAACTTGATTCGCCGCACCAATAATGAGCAGCGACGCCAAGAAAACTATGTTTCATACCCTTCGTCGTTACAATATCGCAGGATGCTGAGATCTTAGCTGGAGACTTTCTTATTCTCTCTCGCACGGCCATCATAACAGAGTCACATTCCTTGGAAACCATCCCAGCTAGAGATCGTCGACTTGGTACGTTAAAACCAGGAATTTGTAAGAGAAGAGCCTTATAAAAACATTATATTACACTTTAAAAATTACATCTTACCTTCAAATACTGATTCTCAACATGGCATAGAGACATAGATGTAGTCGCAGCATAGAGAGAATTTGAATCATTGCTATGTAGCTGTGATTCAAATTAATTTGAATCATTGCTATGTAGCTGTGATTCAAATTAATTTATTTTCCCGATGCTTTGGCGTCAGCCCAGTTTATTACCCAGTTTACATATGCCCCATTCCAACTTTCCCGATGCTTTGGCGTCAGCCCAGTTTCTTACCCAGTTTGTTATTTGATGTTATTCACAGAAATTGTAGGTTACTTTGGTTCAGGGTTGATTAGTGTACAATGCGCTGTCAGGTCTGTTTCTAGAATACAAAGAATCCGGTGGTACCAGAGGTCTGGGGTTCCAGGTCTTTTAGTAATTGAAAAAGTACAGGCAAAAAGGTTTAATAGGAATCTGTTGAGCAAAAGATTGTGTTTGTGCCAGCTGCGTCTGTGCCAACCAGTCTCAAAAGAGTGAAAATTAAACAGAGGTGAGCTCAATAGAAAAAGTGTGTGTTTTGTGTTGCCAGCTTGGTTTGTGCCAGAAGGATTGCCGTCGCCAGTGTGTCGTGTTCAGCAGTCGCAACAGCTATGAAGTCTCGGTCCAGTCAGCAGCAAGGCGCATCTTCATTCTATATTCCAAAAGTCAGCAGAAGCAAATGAGCGTTCTCTAATTGGTTGAGCATGGATGGTAACTCTGCCAGGTATCGGATGGTAACACTGCCAGGTCAAAACTGCTCCCGCAAGCAACAGTCTACGCTCCGGTCATTATGCTAATCAGTCTCTGCTCCGGCTTCAGTCTATATTCTTCAAATGCCTCAATGCAGGTCAAAAATGCGCCAGTTAAAAAGCTCAAGTCAAAAAGGCTAGTCACGCTGCACAAAGGTCTTGCCAGCATCTTCGCCAAGTGGTCTACAAGTCTTCTCCAGTTCCGGCATCCTTCCTGGTCTCCAGCATGGTCTAACAATCTGTCTAGTTTCTTAAAACAAAAGATCAAGAGACCTTAGGTCCAAACTTTTTGCCTGGAAAAGTAGATTCTAGTTGACATGTTTCCCAGCGGTCCTGTTATTATCTGTCTTCTTGTATTTCAGTTCCAGATTTGTAAGCAAGTTTTTCGTTGATCGACTCCAGTTCCATATTCAACCGACAGTTCGTGACATCAGGTAGCTTGTTTTATTTACATCCAGCTTTGTTCTCCAGTTGCAATCCGTGAATTGCGTTTCTCTTGTAAGTCCAGTCGTCATATTCAGTTTTCTTCCCAGTTTTCCAGACCTTGTCCAACAGATGTTACATCTAGTGGCGAGGGTGATAGGCAACGACCAGTTAAATTTTTCGCTATTATCCCAGTTTTGTTTACCCAGTGTCACATCTGGTGGCAAGGGTGATAGGCACCCTTGTTATCCACAAATTCCAGCTCTCATCCCAGTTACAGCTTGTAGGGTCAGCTTAACCTGCTGGTGGCTAACACGTAGGGTGGAAGGCTGCTGTGAATTCACAGTAGAGTTAGCAAATTTCCCAGTTATCAATTTTTTCTTTTGTCCTTATCAGTCCAAGTGCGTTCTTTCACTTGGTGGTGGCAATCGGTGTTCCAGGTGTAAGGATTCTTGCGAAAAGTCGGGGGCCTTTTCGCTGGTTTATCGGTTCGAGGGCGAACCTGGTGGCTGGTGATAGGTGTAAGGATTCTTCCCTTCCACAAAATGCAAACCCAGGTCAAAAGATTCTGTTTCCAAAAGAAACAGGATTCCCAGTTAAAATCCCAGTTTTGAAAGGTTTGAATTCAAATTAATTTTTGTCTTAAGCGGAAACATCTAGCACGAGGGGTGGACAAGTCAGAACAGGATCATTGAAGGAGAAATTAAGAAATTTGTTTTTGTTTTCAATTCTGGGTCTGCATTTAATTTTGATGTCTCCGATTATAAAAGTTAGTAGAAAGCATACTTTTCATAATTGTAAGCCGGCTCGAATCTATCCAGCACAAGGCCGTACCTTTTCTTTTATCGGTAAATCCGATATGTCTAGTACTACCTCTAGTACTAGTTTAGTTTCTAAGCCAGCATGCCAACTTTCATTATTTGATTGTGGCTTCCAGTTTCTAAAGCCTGTTCCCGGCAAGGCTAGTCTTCCGAAAAGTGGGAAGCCAATTATTATCAAGCTGGTAGATGATCTAGATTTCATCCATAATTCCAGTCATTATGATATTTCGTCCCAGATCTCTAGTTATATCTCCAGTGGGCAGGGCCAGGTTATATTGGGAGAAGCCCCCCCTTCTTTTCAGGTTACCGGATCGAAGGATGTCGAAGGCAAACCAGTGTACTCCGAAAACTCGCCCCGCTGTCGTCCGCATTGTTCCGTTCCATCGCCTTCAGTTCACGTCTTCTCCACTGCGCACGGTAACACTTCTAACTGGTTTTTAGATGATGCTTCCAGTAGTGCAGGAATACGACCTCAATCCCAGATGCGGAAAATGAATGAAGACGAATAAAATCCTACAGTTACATTTCCCAGTTGTTTTGTGCCAACGGAGAACACTCCAGAGGCTTATGTATGTTCCGCTAGGTCAGTACCTGCAACTGCTGGGTGCGCTAATAAAGAACCAGTTACAAAGTGTTCCACCGCTTTTACTCATTTGAACTACTGATTCAAATTTATTTCGACTATTTCAATTTGAGCACAATTTGAATCATCACCTTTTTTTGACCCTGTGATTCAAATCTTCAAATTGCCATCACTGCTTACATGCAAATCAAAAGTGATAGACATCAATAATACAAGAAATGCCAAAAAATGTTCAAAAACCATTGGTGAAAATTCAAAATCGCCACAATTTTCAAATATTTTTGAAAGCCGGCGACTGGCGATTGACTGTAGCGATTGGCTGTGGCGACTGGCGACTCATTGTACGCACCAAATCACTACAGCCAATCGGCAGTCGCCGTTGCCTCATTGTACGCGAGGCTTAACTCAGAATTTCACATGTTTTAATTGTTTGAAAATGTCATTTTGTGTGGATAAAATTTGTTTGGCTGATGTGGTTCTCTTGAAAATTTTGCAGACTAAAAAATAACTCCCCCTGCTCCATTAACTCCCCCTGCTCTAATAACTCCCCCCCTTAGAAGGCATCCAAAAAATAACTCCCCCGGGGGAGCTATTAGAGGAAATACGGTATTTAAAAAAAACTTCCACTACTACCGTTTGTTCTTATTTTTCTTCCAAGCACTGGTCATGTCCTCCTTCTATTGTTAAAGCTTTGTAGTTGCACCGTCACCTTTAACCGTGCTTACTCGACAGTAAGTATATTGAACCTCTCATTGCTTTGGAGTCGCTTCCATTGGTTAAATAGTAATAAGTAAAAGGAAATATCCCGCTATGCGGGTGGATCTCCAAGTTGTATAAAGATGACTGCATTGCTGTCGGGAAAGTCGTTTACTGCCAGCATTGCGATCAGAAAGTTGAATTCAAGAACTACTTTTATTTTACTCTTTGAAGGGATTTGGTTTTCAAATTATTTTCTATGTACTTTCGGTTGAAACGACACAACGATACTCCAAAAAAAGATGGAGCAGTTCCTAACAAATTCATTTGCAAATACTTAAGCCGTCGATCCATTTTCTGAGGAGCTGACCGACAGTCTGATTGCTGCCAATATCCCATTCATGATCCATGTCACTTGTATTTGCCACGGTCTTTACAGAGTTGCCGAAAAAGTGCAATTGATATTTTCCGACGTTGACGCTTTGATCTCTAATAACAAGAAGATTAGCGCAAAGATAAAGACCATATTCAACTAATTGCATAGGTCTTTCTCAAAAAAGCTATTAGTGCATATAAATCCAAACTCTACTTATTAATATACACACAATAACATGCATGGAACGAATAAAACAAATAAAAAAATCAAAAAATGAATGGAGAGCGAAGAATCAGCCCTAGCACCGCTAAGAAAAAATTTACAGCCATTTTTATCAGATATTAGCGGCCAGAAAAAACAATAAAAAAAATCTAGTAGAGTCGCGTATAATTTTTCTGAGTCTTTTTTTCAAAGAAGTTTTTACTAGTGATGTGCGCGGGGCGGGCCCCGCGCGGGTAACCCGCCCCGCCCCGCGCCGTTTTGGCAATTTTATGTACCCGCAAACCCGCCCCGCATTTTTTACCGATGTCACAACCCGCCCCGCAAACCCGCACTTGGATTTCGACCCTCCAAAACCCGCCCCGCAAACCCGCAAAACCCCAAATGAACATCACTAGTTTTTACCATGGTTCTACAGGTAATTCAGTCGAAATAAAGATTTTTGAAAAATTTTGCTCAACTTTCGTCGAGCACCCTAGACGTGTATTCTTCCTCTGCATTTAGAGTGGTCGATTCGGGTACCCGTTTTCGGATACCGGTTCGGTCCGGGTATCCGAAAATTTTGGGTGTCGGCTCAGTTCTTGGTACCCGACAACCTTATCTACATTACATTTAAACTAGAACAAAAACTCTGAAAGAAACTATAACTTAGCCGTACCAGGGGCGGCTTTCAGGTGGATGGATAGAGATAAAGAGTCAGTAGATCAAGAGTTACTCGTGATCCTACTGGTGTCTAAAACCCGATTGATAGTTTAAGACCAAGAGTTACTCGTGATCTTTGATCCTACTCTGTTGGTCTAAAACAGAATAGAAACATCACGAATAAATCTTGTTCTAAATCTCTATCCGTCGACCTGAAAGCGGCCCCAGGAGTCTAATTGATGTATTCAAGAAAACTTTAAAAGACAACAAAAGAAAAAATGCTGTTGAGACACTTGCATAAAAATAAAAAGTCGCAAAAGAAAATGGTTTTCGGCAGTCTTCTTTATTGTTCTGATCTTCAGCATTGGGTTTAGAAGTCTGGCTCTATTCTCTGTCTTTAGTGTCGTCTTCCAGCTCTGGTCTTCAGCAATCTTCTTTACTCTTCTGATCTTCAGCATTGGGTTTATAAGTCTGGCTCTCTTCTCTGTCTTTGGCAATTTTCTTTTTTGCTCTGATCTTCAGCTTTGGGTTATCTATACAAACGCGATCTTTAAAACGTTTAAAGGTACCTTTAAGGAATTTTAATTTTGACAGAGTAATTTCCTAGGTACATTAACCGTATAAGAAGCATTTTTTCACCATTTTTAAGGGGTTAAGGGCTGTATAGGGGTGGGGGGACAAATAAAGGGCCACCTTGTAAAAAAGGCTGCGAGGGGTATAAACGTTTGGGGGGGGGGTAATTTTAGTAATTTTTAGGCTTAGGATTTAACAAGCTTAAATGATATTTTTTATGGGTCAAGCTTGGAAGAAATCTTATTTGCGAAAATAAAATCTAACCTCTGTTTTAATGGCAATTTTTTAGCAGTTGCTCTTTTTAGTGCAATTTTTTCGCTTTCGTTATACAAGATGAATAAAAGGCAATAAACGAGAATAATTGTTATTAAGATCATAAACAATAGGTAGTTTTTGACACTTGAAAGAAAATTAACATAAAAAATCAAGTAAACAGTTCTCCTAGACTGGGAAGTGCAGCTGTGCTCTCTTTGATTTCCACCTCATTTAAGTCGGGAAGGTTTTCAATATGTTTGGTCATCTAAATACAAAAAATCATTCCTATGGTTTATCTATTACTATAATTACTCTATTTATATCTCACTCTGCGATTATAGCCCACCTCCTAGTCTGGGGCATGAAAAATTAAAGCTTGTGAGTTATAAATACAGTACCTTACTTAAAAACTCACCTCTTTTTTCTCGCGGTCAATGTGGTCAATTTGCTTGCGAACAGAGCTCATCAGTCTTTTGTTTCGTTCAGAAGAGTCGTTCAAGGCTTAAACCAGGGTATCGTATTTCCTCTAATAAGCGCCCCCCTGATTCAAAATCGTGTTTTTAGCATTGTGTTTTTGAATTAAAGAGGGGGGGGGGTGTTTATTAGAGGAAATACCATATGCTACATGACGGTATTACAGTCAGTCCCAATTTTAAGGGCTCTTTGCAAGGACTCTTTTAAAAAGTTCCTTAGTCCATGAGATATGGCTCAAAGCTAGACTATCTATGCTTTGAAACATTGACCACCTCGCTTTCAGTCATATCTCGCTAAGCAAGTAACTGTTTTGAATTCCAATCTCACAGACTGGTTCCTGATTTTTTTTGGTTTTCTGCCAGGCCAGTTGATTCCGGTCTCACGACCGAAAAAGCGAAAAAACTTTTGGTTCTCCGGCTTGGTCAGTTTCGGTTCGGCCGACAAAGCGTCAGAAGAAGCAGTTAAGAGATGTGAGATTTGCAAGGGATCTAGCGGGTTGGAGCATAACTTTTGCTTAATCCATCCAAAATATACCTTGTAAATAATCTAAAGACAATTGAATATAAATATGCGGACGTATTTTTTAGTTAACTCTTACCATCAAGAAGACGTTGGGCAGTGCGTCTATCTGCTAGCTCTGTCTTGAGCCTAAAATTGTGCTTTGTGGAAAGTAAAACCAAGTAGTAGTGTATGGAGACACACACACACACCTAGAGCAATATGCATTTACAATGGGACCAGCTTCATTGATCTTGTCCATAAGCTCTTGCGCCTGTTCCATTGATTTGATGTGCCGCAGTTCGGGGTTGGCGATGCTCTCGGGGTATATGGAGATCAGCTGCCTGAAAAGCCGTTCTATGAATAATAACTTTACTTTAGCGGGTCCAGCACGCCGCATCAACACCGGTCCCGGGTGTGGCTGACATTTTCGGAGTTACTCGTCAAAGAATTGCGCAAGCCGTTGGTCGTTTTGAAGAGACGGGCGATCACAAAATTGAAAAGGACAAGGTCGGAGAAGAGCGGCAAAAAGCGAGGAAAATGTTGAAAAAAAAAAGAAATGTTACACTAATTTTGACTCACCCTGTATATTACAAAAAAAAATCAAAATACCTTATTTTAGCATCAGCTGAGGCTGGGTCTTCAAATTTGCGTAGGACATTTACCTAGATGAAATTTTTTTTCACAACCCTGTCCAATCATTTCATTGAGTAATGGCAAACCAAATTAGTTGTGATTCTGGAGAAATTCTTAAATTCCGACTTCATCTTCTGTAAAAAATTGAAATGGTTTGGAAAAACTAATTTTTTTAAACAAGATGCCACTTCTGTGTTTTGCTTCTTGGTGGTTGAAGTGGTGGGCGACTGGTTGGGTGGGGAGGTGCTCGACGGATCTTCTAGATTGGAAGCGCCGATGGAGTTGACAGGAAAGGAGGGCGACTGAACACCCGGTTTTAGAATGCAGTCACTTAGACTTTCTATTTCATCGGCTGTGTAGATCATGCGATCCTTCCACACTTGGATTATTCGAGTCACCGAGTTGAGCACCTTTTCGTCACCCACTTCCGAAATGTGGCTGAAAAGACGTTGAGAAACAATTACTATATAAATAAGAGACTAAAATTACTTGAACGCAGGCTGGAGGACGGAGAAAAAGCTCTTCATAAACTGGGGGTTCTTTTTGCGGCAGTTCTGGATCACATCATTGGCCTGAAGGGTATGCTTGATTAGATAGAATTTGGAGGAAGTATAGCAGAATAGCACGCCATCATTGCTCTCTGCTTATTTAAAGAAGAGCTCAACAAACCAAATTGACTAGAGAAATGAGTCTTTCAGAGCTAGTGGTACCATTCACTTCCTAAACAATCAAATAAGTAGAATTTTAGTCTATATATCCTTTTTTTTAAACAACCTTATAACTGGTGCTTTCAGACCCCAGGCATACAAATAGGCCTAGGGCTTAGAGTAGGTCAGCCTGGATCAGTCGATACCCAGTGTATACCCCGTCTCACCTAAGTCTACTGGTTCATGGCTAACCTAGACTGGTATACCTTAAAGCCTAAGCCTTAAAGTAGGTGGTTCTACTAAAGAATTCGTGTCCAAAAATTGCCTTGGTCCCCCTTGTCGTTTTTTTCGATGGCCCAGAGGGAGGGAGGGTATTCGCTGCTAGGGTCAAATTTTCCAAAAATAAAGTAGTAAACCTTGAGCCAAGTGTTGAGAATATCATCGGCATGTTTCTTCTGATGGTGAATAATCCACAAAGACAGAGTCTGGATAGACTGAACAGTGTTGGTCAGACGGTGAAGACGTTCTTTCATATTCTGCTCTGAGAAACCACTCATTTTGTTGTTTTAAGTGAGTTTTGGATGTGAAGACTGAGTCCGACCAAACTCTCTAGCAAATTCTCAAAGTTATCGTGCTCTTCTGCGGTCTAGTTGAAAACTCGATAGGCTATAATTGCTTTCAAAAAGTTATCAAAATAGATAACTCAATGTCTAGCATATCTTTTGGCGGCAGTTTGAATGCGTTTTCACACACTTTTATCGAAATTTTGGAGCCCGTAAGGGGGCTTGAGAGTTAGAGATGCGCACACGGACTTACCTGCACGATGAATCCAAGCAATACTCTTGATCAGAGAATGCATCCATCCAGAGGCACTTTTTGCCCTGATCCAGCAGAGGAAACGAGTATCTAAGCCTTCCAAAAACTGGCTCCCTATTATTCGCTTTCCCTTCCACTTCCACTAGGTTAGGGATGAGCCACTAAGCATCGGTAAAACAGGGTATGTGATGAGTCTCGGCTAACCTACCATGGCTTACTCTAAACCTAAGGCTTAGTTGTATGTCTGGTTTCTCAAAGCAGCATTTACAAGGTTAGGGGATCAAGCCATACTATGGATGTTATACATCTGATATAACAAATGGAGTTATACTCATTAAAGGTAGCATGCGTGGCTCAGTGGTTAGGCAATCCACCTTTTTGTTACAACAATTGACGCAGTCGCAAGTTCGAATCCGCTCCCTCGTCTTCAAGACTATACGAGATTGAAATGTACATTAATGATGTTCATTTGGGGTTTTGCGGGGCGGGTTTTGTAGGGTCGAAATCCAAGTGCGGGTTTGCGGGGCGGGTTGTGACATCGGTAAAAAATGCGGGGCGGGTTTGCGGGTACATAAAATTGCCAAAACGGCGCGGGGCGGGTTACCCGCACGGGGCCCGCCCCGCGCACATCACTAATGTGCATCACCTAAAATTATTTATTAATTATGTCAACTACTCTTCTTCAAGAGGTTTTGACATGGCAGGTTCATCTTAGCGGGATGTTCTCTCCGGATTCCTAGTAGCCCTGCGAGCGGTTTCTCGAGTCCATAGAAATGCATACATTAATTCAAAAATTCTAAGAGTGGAGGTGTGTGTTACATGTCGTCTCGTATAACATCTCATATAACAATGGAAATGTTCAGCCTCCCAAAAACCGACTTTCTGTGATGAGAAAGTGCCAAAAATGAGGAATAGCCAAAACTAGGGACGGTCGCGGTTGCGGCTAGCCGCAGCCTCATTTGCGGCTAGCCGCACCGATTTTTGAGAAATAGCCGCAGCCGCACAGCCGCAGCGACAATATTGAAATAGCCGCAAGCCGCTGCCGCAATTTGTGAATAGCCGCACTTAAGAAATTTAGAAATTAAGCTTTGATTTTTACAATTTGTCCTTCTTTATTTCGATACTTGTTCCTGCTTATTGTAGTATTAGCCTGTTTGAAGAATTAGAATAAGTTCTGTTGTTTTAGTGCCAAAATGGCTCGTCGTTACCTGTCGGCACCGGCTACAAGTGTCGCAAGCGAGCAAATTTTCTCATTGGCACGGGATGTGTACGATTACAAAAGATCGAATTTATCTCCAGATAACGCTGAAATGTTGATGTTTCTTCACAAAGCTCTGCCCGTCATTGACTTTTCGTATTGACGTTATTTGAGGTTGTTGTGTTAGAATAAAATGGTTATAGAATGGTTTGACGAGTAAACGGCGCATTATGAACGTGCAATTAAGAGATATGTTGCTTTAAGTTGTTTAGAGAATTAGCCGCATAGCCGCGCGGCTAGCCGCACCACTATGCTAAAAATAGCCGCAGCCGCATTTGGTTTTTCCAAAAAAAACGCAGCCGCATAGCCGCAACTAGGTAAAAAACCGTCCCTAGCCAAAACCTCATTTATAGTCGGTATATTTCTTGTTAGCGCCAAAATTCAAATTTTAAATTGGCGCAAAAAATAGGCCAAAAAAGCATTTGTTCTTTTATCATGCTCAATACAAAGAAAAAACAAAAAATAAGATATTCGTGTGTTCCAATTTGTACATCGGATCATCTTTCACTCCTTGTGCTATTAAACTAAACTTGCTAGGAGTGTGTTTGTTGGCATTGCCTGCAGATAGCAAATAATTCAACTAGCTACTCATCAAAGAAACAAATAAACTACTCCTGTCCACCAAAGCACTAGCCTATATAAAACAAAGAGACAGTTGTTTTGCTGGTTAGAGAACAACATCTTGTCATTCCTGCAGCCAAAAAAGATTAGTAGGCCAACTAGGCAGCAGGTTTGATCAAGACCTGAGATCCCTCTTTTTATCTCTTGGCGGCAGTGGTTTTGCACTTTCTCTTTTATTCCGCTAGAGACACTACAGGGTGACACAGAATACTTGTGCCTTCTTAAAATCCACTTGTGGTCGGTCTTTTAAGTTTAGGCTTTTATAATTTCGGCTGTGCTCTCAAATTTGTTACCAGTAGATGTATTTTTATTTTATTGCTGGGCTTCTAAATGTACTTTTTAAAAAGATTTGTACTTTTTTTCGGTCCCTGTAAAGAAAATTTTCGCATGAGGCGTAGTTCTCATTTGTATTTTCATTTCCTTGTTAACTTTTTGTTCATTTGTCTTTGTTTTTCTTCCTCAGATTGCTTGAATTGTGATATTTTCAGTGCTAATCTCAACCAAAATACAGTCCACTCTCGATATAACGTCACCCCGATATAACGTCACTCTCGATATAACGTCACTCTCGATATAACGTCACCTTCGGCCCTATTTGGTTGGCCGGCAGAGAAAAATCAACAAAGTTTACCCCCGATATAACGTCACTCGATATAACGTCAACTCTCGATATTACGTCATTTTCAGTTCATCGCCGAGTAATAAAATTACTTTCGATATAACGTCACTTCGTTTTACGCAAAATATTTTCAAATGTCTAATGCCTTGCGACAAATATTTAACGCAGTTTTACATTATATTTCTGCAGTTTTTATCGTCTTTGCAGCTGTCCCGAATGTATTTCCTGTTAATTTTAGTTAGCAATGAGCACTCCAAAAAAGCGAAGCGCCATTACACTGGACGTAAAAAAAGCAATCATCGAGGCTGCTGCCAAGAACAATAACAAGACGGATCTCGCAGGGCAGTTCAAGATTCCGCGTACGACAGTGAACGACATTCTGAGAAGCAAGGAGGCGATTCTGAAAGCTATCAAAGATGGAGGCAGTGCAAAGCGGGCGCGACTCAAGATGGGCAAGCATGCGGAGATGGAAGAAGCACTAGTTCTCTGGATTAAACAAGTCAGAAGCCAAAACCTTCCACTCAGCGGTGAACTCGTTAAGGTATTCCTTTCTGCTAACATGACGGGTACTGAGAAGCTTCCGCTGTTGGTAATAGGCAAGTCCAAAAACCCTCGCTGTTTCAAGGGTGCTACTGTTCCGATCGACTACAAAGCACACTCCAAAGCATGGATGACGAATATCTTTTAAGAGCTTTTAAATTGTATCTCGGTTTTCGTATCTTGACGAATTTAGGCTACATTTTTGAAGATTGGCCGAAGAACGTATAAATTGAAGTGCACCCCCCTTGAAGTGCACCCCCCTGAAGTGCACCCCCCTAAGTGCACCCCCCTCTAGCAGGGGGGTGCACTTCAAGGGGGGTGCACTTCAAGGGGGGTGCACTTAGGGGGGTGCACTTCAATCATTTTTTATAGTTTATTTAT
>BBSZ01014611.1:0-15430 GCA_000981365.1 Subanguina moxae
CCCCCCCCTGGACCTGGTAAACCCTCTAGACCCTCTGGCTGCCTATTCCCGAGTTGACTGAGGTGTCTGCTTCAGAATTGACTGGGGTACCTGTATAACTTTAAGCTCTTTCAAATTTTCTGGCGTTTATCTCTTTTATCTATGTCTTTTGTTGGCGATTTCTCATTTGTAAGAGGTTTTTGAAAATCAGTATTCGCTTTGCTACATTCTTTGCTGTTTGGCAAAGTGAAATGAAAAATAAAAAGGCTAAGTTTGCAGCTTTTGTGCCGAATGTGACAGTGGTCGCCGAGATACACAAACAAGAGATGTCAGCTGATGTAATGGGAGAGGGAGACCAGCCTGCTCACAAAAAGCAAAAACTAGCCGCCTCAGTTAGCTTCGAGGAGGACTCCACCTTGGATGCCTTCAGTGAGCTGAACAGGTTGGACCCTATTGTGCCTGAATCTCACTCCTCTCTGCCCAATGGCTCTGTAAGTTGAGCTTGCAAATGGCAACCATCAATCCTATTCCATTTTTAGTTACTCAACGGAGGAGGACCAGCCATGCAAATGGCAGCATCCACCTCACAGCAGTCTCAGCAATTGCACCAGCAGCAAATGCAGCAGACTCATCCTTTCGCTCATTCCGCCTCCACAGCAGCAGGCAACAGTAGTGGTGGGCACCAGCAGCAGCAGCAACCCCAGGGACAGCAGCCTCAGCAGTCAGTGCTGCAGGAACTACTCTTGTCACACACCTCTTCTACTTCCTCTATGAATAGTCCTCGACCCTCTTACGTCAACTCGTTCGCTACCAGGTGGGCTTACATATTGCTCCAAGGTTTATATGTGCTAAGTTGCTAAGATCTATAAGTGCTAGGCATGCCAAGGAGTAAGAAAAACAAAATGTAACTGCCACTAAACACCTGAACCATCCTGCTCCTAGCCTATTTTATACCCCAAAAACAGCAAAGCGAGTATTTTTAGCCCGGTCCTTTGCGGTTAGCTTTTTAAGTGTTGAATGAAGATTGTCAACACTCAATAGATAGCTAAGATTATGGAGAAGCTGCTTCACAAAAAAAAAACTCAGCAAGAATATCGAAATATTATGTTTGATAATTGAATTAGAGATTCAGCAATCCAATATTAAAGCAAAAACGAAAGAGTATAAGTTCTCTAGGTATTTTCCACTATCGAAACCCAGCGGTTATAGCAGCAAAGTATTTTATATATTTAAATCTTTCCAAGAGGCTGCAGACCGGCATGGTACTAAGTCGTAATAAGGGTGTCTGGGAAGTGCGGAACTGGCTGCCTCCTACTGACGTCAAATGATCAGACGATGATTCGTCTAAGAGTTGGTTTGTTAAGAGTCGCGTGCCATTAGTCCAGATGAGGCAATTGGTTCTCTGTGTTTAACCAATCTACGGTAACCGACATGCCCTCCCCCGTGAACGCAACTGCCATGAAGTGCGTTTGGATTCCCTCCTAACCTATTTAAATGCCTTGGAGAGCGACGAAGTGGGTCGTTCCGCGCCCAGCAGTAAACAGAAACCCAACTTGGACGTGCACTTTGCATGCCATCGTTGTCGAAGAAAATAATGCTCAAGCATGTTTCATTTGGAGGATGTCGTGCTGCTTCTTGGCATTCATCATTCTCTCGATTCAAACTCACACCATGGCGCGTAAATTCTCCTTCAAATATTTATTATACAAAAACCAACTAGTTTCAATATTTGGTCCACACTGTAACTAATCCCTCACCATGCTCCAAAGTAAGCTGTCTTCGTACAGTCAACCCTGTTTCATCCGCCACCCTCAATAACTCGGTACTCCAAGGAAAGTCCCGAAAAGCGGTTTTACCAAGGGACGGAACTCGATAACTCTGCACGCTCGATAATTCAGCACTCAAAGCCTGGTCCCTTGGGGGTGTTGGGTTATCGAGACTTGACTGTCTTTTTTCTGGTCTGGCACACCTCTGACGTGTCTAGTTAGCTCTGGCTAATCCAGTAGAGCCAAAGGGACACTAGTCTTCTTTTTTGGTGGTCTTGCACATAAATTCTCTTCTGGTTGTAGGAATTCTTTAATCTGTTAATCAACTGTTTCTCCATCTAGTTGTTTTGAATTGCAGAAGCCCGATGACTAGTAACACCAACAATGGGCCAAATGCGCAGAACAACATCATGACTCCACCCACCCCTGCTGGCCTGCAGCCTGGCCCTCAACGAGCTGGCCAAATGGTTCATCCTCAAATTCGCCATCAAACTGCCCAAGTGGGTCCACAAGGTGGAGGTATGGTCTACGACCCGAATAACATGGGCCAAGGACCCTATCCCAATCCGATGATGACTGGCCAGGGCCCTCAACCTCATGGCTATACTGCCTATCAATCTCAACAAGCTCAAATGGTCCATGGCAGACAAATCTACGGTGCGGCTGGTGTTCGCCCAACTGGCCCTCCCATGAGAATAGTTAATGGTGGGCCAGCTCCTGGAGGACCCGCTTCTAGAGCAGGAATGCGACAGCCACATCCTGGTGAGATCAATTTACTATACAGTCAACAGCTTAGGGCTAGAAGGGTAACTAAGGGGTTAGGTGTATGTAAGGCGTAAAGCATAGACCTTAGGCATTGAGTAGGCCAGCGCACGTTAGCTATGAATCAGCAAAGCGGTCTGTTTGACATATTAATGTGTAGACAAGACAAAAAAAATGCCCATATATGGGCAAGGGTAGGGATAGGGGTGAGTGGTACGAGGGACGCGCTAAGGACTACGATCTAAGGGGTAAGGTGTAAGAAGGGTGAGGATAATGGATAAGAGGTAAGGGATACGGGGCAAAGTGGTACGGAGTAAGATGGCTAAGGACAATGGGTAAAGGGTATGAGGTACTGGAGAATCTTCTCCGGGTAAAAATTAACAGGTACGGATAAAGGGCATGCGAAAAGTTTGAAATTACTCCATCTTACATATCTTATCCTGGACAATAAGGGAACTCACAGGCGTTTTCCTAGAATCAGGGCAAAGGCGAAGCGATTCTTAACCCATTCCATCGGGTCCCTAGCATCAACTGTGAAAATTTTGAGTTTTTACCCAGCAAATGATTCTAGGTGGAATAATGGGAATGGCTGGTCCTCAACAAACATCCCAGCAACAGCCTCAACCGCCACAAATGCGTCCCGGCATGATGATGATACCCAACCATGGGAATATGGGTGGTCAAGGAGCGCAGTATGAGCCCTACAACCAGATGCAACAACAGCAGCAGCAGGCGAACGGAGCCCAAAGGCAGAACTCTTTGTCGGATGGGGGGTATGGGGGGATGCCAGGCAGTGGAGGAGGCCTACCTCCACAGCCCCCACCTCAAATGGGTGGGCCTGGACAGCAACACAGTACTCATATGCAGCAAGGCCAACAACAGAACACCTCACAACAAAACTTTGGCCAACTCAACAACAATGGAGCCCTGCAGCAGTCGATGGCTCACCAAAATCCAACCTCTTCACAAGCCCAACAAAGGGGTGGAGGATTTGCAGGAGGACCTGGAATGCCTCCTTCAAGTGTCCAAAACCAGGTGGGATTATGCGTACAAAGAGCAGGGTTCCGATCTGTATTGATTAATCAGAAATGTATTAATTTCTTAAAAATTGTGTCTGATCTGTCTGATTATGGATAATGCTGAAGACGAAGAGTATCGACTACGACGAAGCGGTGGAGCTCGCGAAGCAAGTGGCGCCGGAGATCGCGGAGAATGAAGAGCTCTTCAACGAAGTCGTGGAAGTGAACCGACTGCTGCGCCAAATCCCGTTTGAAGTCTTTGACGTGGATTCAGCAGAAGCAAAGTGGCAGAAGATGCTCTAGGTAAGCAAGAATTTCGAAATGGATTTCTCAACTTTTTCTTTAGGACAACGACTCGCTTCCGTGCCTCTATCGACTCATAAGCACTATCCTTTCCATTCAGCTGGCCAACGCGTTCGCCGAGCGGGTCTTCTCTTTATGCAAGGCGCAGTGGACAGACGCGAGGAATCTCCTTTAGGTGGAAACGTTCAGGCTCTTCTCCAAGTGCGGGTCAACTTCGACATTGACTGTGCCGGCGTCTGCGAACTGCTCATGAAGGACGGGGAGCTGCGAAAGAAAATTCAATCGGAAGAGAAATATGATAGAAATGTTGAAATAAAATGTTCGCAGGCGATTTTTGGTATACCGTATTTACGGCTGTACAACATTTGGTAAAGCGTATTTTGGTAAATGCGACATTTGGTAAGAAGGCAACTTTGGTAACTGCGACATTTGGTAAACTACATTTTGGTAATATTTTTTTTTTGGTAAGGCGCCATTTTTGTAAATATTTTTTTGGTAAGTGTTATTTTTGGTAACAAACTTTTTGGTAACGTTCTTTTTTGTATCTAATAACCGCTGCTAAGTCTATTGCGCAGCCTCACTAAATTTTTTCATATTTTATTCTCCACTTGTAAAGATCGTATTTTATATGTTCTTTTTTTGATGATGAATTTCAATGAGGGTCTGCTCGTAATCGATGAAGAGGATCGAAGAAATTTACTGAGTGACGTATCTGATGATCAATTAGAGTCACTAAAAATACGGATTTTTGAAATAGGAGCAGATTCAAATTTATTGGATTCAATTTTATTGGAGGATATTTTAAAAAGATTTGAATCCGTCGAAAAATATTTTTCCGTATTTGGATTCAAACAATTAGTAAAAAAAAATTTAATTTAAATCCGGATTCAAATTTTTTGACTCAATTTTTTTTTTCGAGCGGATTTAATCCGGTCGAAATTTTCCCCGCCACATTAGTTCGGATTCAAAGATTCAAATTGCCAACACTGGAAAGTATGCTTTTTAGTGCCGAAAAAGAGCTTATAAAGGAGCATTGCTAAAAGAATTTGTTACCAAAGCTACCACTTACCAAAAAAATCGTTACCAAAAGTGCTAGTTACCAAAAAGCACGTTACCAAAGTGTATCTTACGAAATGGCGCCTTACCAAAAAAATTCTTACCAAATTGACTTCTTACCAAATGTCGCATTTACCAAAATACGCCTTACCAAATGTTGTACAGCCTAATAGTGCATTCCAGCCCCCTAACTAAGCTATATATAAACAAAAATATATACCGTATTTCCTCTAATAGCTCCCCCTGCTCCATTAACTCCCCCTGCTCTAATAACTCCCCCCCTTAGAAGGCATCCAAAAAATAACTCCCCCGGGGGAGCTATTAGAGGAAATACGGTAAACAAAAAATGACCTACATCTTGGGTGTCGAGGAGCAGCTTGTTTTGCTCTGGCTGAATAGTCTTGAGATTCAGAACATCGGGTGTTCTCACACACTTCTTTCAGATGTATCATCAGCACTTTGCCGCAAATCTTGCGTCTCTTGTTGCCATCAAGCTGGCCGGCCACACAAGCACTCAACAGAGCGCAAATGGTTACCAAACGCAGTTTTAGTTGCATTTTTTTGGCCACTTGTGCGGACATTGTCAAATTAAAGAAAAATAGAACTGGGTGAGACCTGCAAACAACACAATTAATTAAGTGTGGAATACGGAATGAGACAGAGAGTCCTTTCTTAATTACAGCAATTTATTTTACAATTTTTGCTCTTCTTAATCTGGTCTTAGTCTTTGGGTGGTTATAACTAGAGACAAAAAGATGCCTTCGAGGTGAGCCCCTTTCGCGGTTCGACCATCGAAATATTATCGAAATATTACCGAGAAATATTGATAATTATAAGAATTTCCTAATGACATGAAACAGTGTACACTCTGCTTTTATATAGCCACTAAGGCAAAATTTAATGAAAAAAGTCTAGCAAATGTTAATGCACCGTTATTTTACCTGGGTAACCGGTAACGTTACCTGTTTGCGGTTCTTGTGGTACGCGTAAAATCTACTAGTTAAATGGGTAATTTTACCTAGTAACCTTACCCGCTTACCTACCTTCGGGTAACTCTTATGATACAGGTAACTGGTAGGCTTACCCAACAGAGGTGTAACTGGAGGGGGGGGGGGGGTTGATTCTATACTACCACCGAGGTTATCCTTTTCTTCATCTTATGGTACAGACCCTGAGATATAAATGCATTTTCGTCACTGAAGTTCGAAAACCTACTCAAAAAACATTTTGATTAGATGCATAAAACCAATTTAAAGTAGTATCAGCTCAACAATTTTGTGAGTGAAACTAGTAATTGAAATAGTATATCAAACAGGTCTATATCAAAGGGGTCTGCCTTCTACAATACAGCGCTTTTCTTTTCTCCATCTTTTAAACTGTGGACTTTTGCCTAGACTTGTCTACTGACGGTGATAACCACAATTGAATGATTAAAATGCGAAAAGTTGATTTGGAAAAGCATTGTTCTAAACAAATTAATCTTTAAATTTGTGATCATTACTTTTTTTTAGTTTTTGTTTTTATTTGCATTCGGAAATTAAGGTTTGGAATAAATGACTTTCTGACCATTAACTTCCAAAAAAAAAGTATTATCAAAGAAAGAGAAAAATGAAAACAGATAATACCTTATTTTACGACTCTTGCAAAAGTACTTGTTGGCTCGGAAATAACATTTTTTGTTACAACTAGTGTGTGGGCCACTGCCAACTGTCTATGCTGCTAAAAAGTCACATAAACAACTGTCTGGGCAAGTCAAAACATCTTTTGAAGAAAAGATTAGTGTTTACAACTAATAAGATAGACACAAACAAGTGATCTTTATGTTCTTTTCTGTCTATAGCAACGGAAATGAGCTTTGAAAAAGAACTCAATAAAAAAGGTTGTACAACTGACTATTTATATAAGAACGATCATTATGTAAAGACTCCGTCGCGACCGGGAGTTTTAGGTGCCTTAGGATAGAATAGTCCTGCGTGCCCTTATATAAAGTGTTATTTTCTAAAGGCCCACTCAGACTTCTGCGAATCACGACTCAATGACTCGCGAGTCACCTTTTTTGACTCGCAAGTCTTCTTTTTTTTAACATCCCACGCAGACGCTAAATGGTAATTATGAATAAGCAAGAACATTGAAAGCTGTATTTCCTAATCCAAGTTGCAAGGTCCTGTTGCAAGGTTCAAGCCGGAAGCGCTCCAAAATCTCGTTAAAAGTATGCCAAATCGAATTTTTATGATTATTAGAGATAGTGGAGGTTATACGAGCAACTAGATGTTGTCCTTTGTCATCAATAAATTATTGTTTTCCTAACTGAACGTAAAATTATGGTACGCCCATTTTTCAAGCTTTGTACAAAAAGTTCTCTGATTCCCAAAAATTATTTGATTTTTCAATTGTGTTGTATGTTTTCGGCCGCGTTCTTTTGCTTAGTAATACTTATTTTACAAAAAATTGGGTTTAACGTAAAATTATGACACGCACTATAGAGGCAGTAAGTAAATAGAGGTATATGGCAAGCCATTCGAAAAATTTATAAAAAAAAACCGGACATCCACAATACCAAGAAAAATACGCTACTTTTGTGCAAATATTTATTTTAATTTATAGATGGCAAAATATCAAACAGCAGGGCAGCGCGTTACAAGAAAAGCAAAATGAGATGGTGAATGAAAATAACGACAAAGGACAAAAAATACCCAAAAAATGCTTTTACCCAACATAAACTACTGTATAACCATGTTACGTGAGTTTGACTCGCGTTTCATGTTACGCGGGAGTTTGAATGGACCTTAACAAATTCCATATTTTGTTATCAAAAATTTGTCTTTGTACAGACACTCTCTTCTTATAGAAATTTCGGCACTATTGTATTATGGTCATGTTCCAGATGGTCACGTCGCAAAGTTCCTAGCTCCGTCTAAATTCGAGCATTTTCTTGCAACTTTTTGGTATACTTATTGATGAAAACGGACGATAATTACGCTACAAGCCAACAGTTTGGCAGGCTTTATCATTGCTAACCAAATAAGTAAATCAACACACGCAGGGAAAGAAGTGTTCATATGTGAGAGAAAAAGTAGAGCAAGAGAAACAAGTTTTTGTTTTTTTTATTCATGTTCTTTTTAAAGTCTACATTATAAATAAATTAGTTTTCAAAATTTTAGTATCGCAGTTCATTCGCTTATTCTTTGTGGTTAAAGTAGTAAAGTTCATGCCATATTATAGCAAATAACAATTGAAAATATGAAGCTAAAGGTTAAACAACTACTTGAACATTTCTTTAGAAAAAAAGCATTGAAATGCCAGATCTTTCTTATGCAATACCTTCTACAATAAGCCTACAAACCATCCATCAAAAAATAAAATTGCAAAGGTTTGTGGCATCGCGGCATAAAATATATATTTGTAGTGTCGTAATTGCAAGCAAAACGGCTCACGTACACATGGTTTGTTCTCTTTTTGGGCATCAATTAAATGTTTTTAGACTTTTGAAAAGTGAAAGTAGACAGGAGCTATGTAATTACAACAAAGTACCTAATTTAAAAAATAACTAAAAATTTTTTGAGCGACTTAAAATAGCACAATATCATCAGGTTGATGCATAATTATTGCGCGTTTAAAAAGCCCACCTAAATCATTTATCGGTGAGCTCATGCGGCGCCCAGCCGCATATTTTCCACATCTTGAATTTTGAGTCACGAAAAAGAGATTTGCGTATGACTCACTTTTCCAAGCCTTTGAAGACCGGACTTTAACTAGCGGTTCAGTTTGGGTATCCAGAAATTTTGGTTCCGGTTTAGTTCCTCGTTCGGGTATCGGAAAGTTTCCGCTACCCGACAGCCCTAAAGTTAACAAAAGCGGTTTAAATACTATTTTTGGCTTTTCATTTTTTTTGGCGTTTATTTAAAAAGTGATAAAATATGTAAACAATATAGGATTTGTGAATTGTTGTTTTTACAAAGTATTTACCGCATCCACTTTCCCACAATTTTCCCACAGTTGACTAAAATATGAGTGATGGAATTTTTCAAAGACTATGTGACCTTATTCATAGAAAAGACAGGAAAGTGGCAGGAGAGACTGATAAAAGGGACAAAGAAGAATCGGCTCAACCTCATGCAAAGTCAAGCGTAAGTTTTTTTTTCTAAAATCCTAGTTTAAAAGTGGCTCTAGGCAAGCCCCGTCGTCCAACCCACTGTTCCTGTCATAGATTCTGGCCCAGCCGCTTCAACTTTAGCTCAATCTGTTGATAAAGCTAACCTCAAAAACACTCTAGACATGGTTGGTATTGGTGCAAGTTGGTTTCACAGTTTTTAATCATTCTACATTATCAATTTTTTCTCTCGTTCCAGTTACACTTCTCACCCTTATTGTGACTCGAAGAGTGATGCGAAAAACAATGCAACAAATGAAAAAATAATTGCGATCCAGCAAAGAATTTGTGGTGCTACTAAAATATAGTTCTTTTAAAAATACTCAAGTTGTATCCTAAGCATTTCAGCAGTTCTTGTGAGCTAAAAACTTGGGTGAGTCACAAAATGCTAAAGTAACATTTGGGTTTTTTAAATACTCTACCGACGGGCTACATGAAAATTTTTGACAATCTCTTTACAAATTATGCGGTTGAAGACGTTTTTAGAGAGAACTGATTGTGTTCAGCAGCGAGCGATATCTTCCGTTTCAGTAGCAAAAAGTCTTACTGGCGTCTAGAGAAAACAAACATAAAATTCAAAAAACGCCTTGGTCCTCTGTGGTTTTTCAATACTTTACTAGCCTTTTTATCCAAACTTTTATGGTTATGGGTCCAGGATCTCAACGAATATAATTGAAATTCTCATATTGGCTATCCAATGAGACCAAACTCGCCTGGGCGAGTGAAAAACAAGTTCGCGGGGTTCTCTTTTTATTTAAATAAAAAAAAATTTTAATTATTTCTTAAAGGGGCATGCCCGCGCCCAATGGGAATATTTTTTCAGTTTAAAAAAGGCGGGTGCCAGGTGAATTCAAAAAAAATTTAATTTGAATTTTTGATAAACTTTGTAGGACACAATCATTTTACAGATTACCAACTATCTATTGCTCATTTATATTTTTTCTCTGTTGCTTTTCTCTTTGTTATGATTTTTATAGAACTTTCAGTTTTTTAGTTAAATTAGTAAAAAATAACTGACTAAATGTCATAACATAGCGTAGTGTGTTTACCTATTTTTCTCTCAATATGGTTTTTAAAATTTTAAGTAACCTTTAAACTAAAGCTTTTATTAAATATTAAGCCACATTGTCTAAGTCACTACTATATTATCTTAATGTTATGCTTTAATATTTAGCCAAAACGTTTAAAGTAGTTTATAATTAAAATTATGCATTGATATAAGACTTTTCTAAAATTTAAAGCAAAATTTTTTTATATTTTTTAGTTATGTATCGCATTTAAATTATACCGAGGAAGCAAAAAATGATGCATGTTTTTTGTCTTGTTCCTCCCTCCAACGCCTTATTTACCAAGAAAAGAAGGAATGCAACAAAAATTTAAATATCGCTTGAAGTATTTGGAACTCTGTTTAATTTTGGTTCCAAAGGTAAGTCTAAAAAAACCTTTCTACTTTATTTTGTTTTAAAAACTGAAAATATTTTTTTTGAAATATCAACCTACTGTGGTCAAAAAAAAGTAGTCAAGGATTCAAGTGCTATACCGCATAAGCCTATCTTTGTTTAATATAATAACCATTGTTACGTTTTAGGTCTTTGTGTACAAACTCATAGTAAAACATACTTTTTCTCGATAAAATGACTAGAATGTGCCTGACATTTCTACTTTTACTACTTCTCAAGGATTTAGAAGAAGAAATCCGAGTAAACCCTGAAAGCCTGGAAAAATTGCAACAATATCCCTAGCCCAAGGCTATCAAGGAAGTTTGCTCATTCATTGCGGCTGTCAGCTACTTGAGGAAATTTGTGCCGGACTTTGCGGCTATTATGAAACCTTTATATGAACTTACGAGAGACAACCCAGGCCCCCGGACGGATGCACACACTCACGCGTTTGACACCATTTTAAAACGCATGACAAGTCCTTCTATTCTGGCACCTCCCATCTTTACCAAGCCATTTACAATAGACAAAGATGTCAACGCCGTCGGTAGCTGCGGTCTTGTTGCAGGCCGACTCGCATCATGAGTAAAATACATAAGTAAAAATATATTAGCGCTTTTACAATTTTCTAACCTTCCCCAATTTAAGAGCACCAACTTTTTCGCCCTTTATTAAATTAACGCGCTTTATAGTTTTTATAGTTTTTTTTTTATAGCTTTATAGCGCTTTATACTTGACAATTTCTCGTTCTTGGTTTCATTGACAACTAAAACTGGCAAAACGACTGATAAATTTTTTACAATTAAACGTACTACAGTCGACTCTTGATATAAGAGCACCCATTGGGACCGACAGTTTGTGCTCTTATAGCGAGAGTGCTCTTATAGCGAAGGTAAACTTTGTCTGTTTTATCTGTCTTTATTACCAACCAAATTTTTTTTTAGTGCTCTTATACCGAGAGTGCTCTTATAGCGAAGTGCTCTTATATCGAGAGTCGACTGTGCCTCGCTTTTTTTAAGACTGGATTTACCTCTCTCGCTCTTCCTCGTATCACTGGAATCATCCGCTACCTCTAATTGTATATCTGATTGATCCGTTGATCATCCGTCTTTTTCGTCACTTCAGTTGTTTTCTTCCACTCAGTCAAAACAGTGCCTAAAATATTTTCAAAAATGCACAGAATTTTACACTGAAAAACAATAAGTTGACAACGTTTTTCTGTTCATTATTCGTTAGATTATACAAATCATGTAGAATGTGATTTACTCTGCCTTCTTCGTTGTCAATAACAGGAAAAAAGTCGATTTCTTGCCTACAGTTTGCATTGGAATTCCATAAGGCATTGGTAAACCAAAACTGGCATTATCCTTTCCATGGTTTCGTAAAATACTGTTAACATAAAACAAAGCGCGGTTAATCCTTTCTTCGCATTCATTATGATTACCTTGCAGAAGATTTCGGTTATCGTACATAAGCTCAATAAATTCGTGCCACAATGCTTATGGATTTTCAGGGTTACCGAAGAATTTGCACAAAAAGAAACCGAAATTGTCGAGAAAATAATGACCTAGATGCATTGTATAGTGTTCTCCTCCAAACATTGTTGTTGTCTAACAGTCCCAAGGCATTGGCTGCATTGACGAAAGAAGCATGTTGTACATTGTCAAATGTTTAAACCCAGTTGCACCTTGAACTTTTAAAGCAAGCAGTCTTAATGCAAAATGTTCTGGTTTAGATGGAGATACATCATAAACACGAACAATTAGCTTTTCAGCTTTTTTCACTCTTTTTTCCCATCGATTAACGTGTCCAGGCCTTTTTTCAAACCAATAATAATGTGGAATTTTGCCAAATGTGTATTGGCGAGCACCTTTAGCATTTTCATCCGCACCTTCTAATCCAGTATCATCCATGCAAAGTTTGAAATAGGCAACTAATTCAGTAATACGACCACGACATTCTTGGTAGTTTCAAACTACTTGTTCAACATTGCTTTGCAAAAAGTACAGCTGATGTTGATCACGCAAGTGTACATTGAGACGATAAGTCGTGTGGGTTGACACAAACAGCCTCCAATTAAGAAGTCTTATAATGGCCTCTGCTCGTGAACGATAAACTACAGTGAAATATTGTTGAAATTCATCAAAGTTGACAACACCACCAAGTTGTCCTGTACCTTGCTGCAATCTGACATATGCATGATCTGAACCTTTTGCAGCATATTTGCAAACATATTTAGCAGAACGACTATCTCCATAAATTGGTTTTACATTTATATGGCAATTGTATCGCATAAGCAAGAAACGATTATGTTCAACTACATCACTATTAGTATAAACTTTTTCGATGCCATTTGCAAGTTTTTTGACGAATATTTCCACCGTCCTCGGGACACCTTCTTTGCAAAAGCACCAGCAAATTTTCTCGTATTATAGTTTCACTTGAATATGGTTGCGGAAAATTTCTCTTACACCTATCTTGTCTGTTTAAACAATTTTGACTAAAATCATGGAGCATAAAAGTAACGACTTTTTTTTGTATGGCGCGTAACTTTCATTCGAACAAAAAAATTTTTTTTTTAATAATAAAAAAAGAGAACAAAAAGGTTTTCCAGTGATAGTCAGATAGACAATTTGAATCATCATCTTTTTCTAAGCCCTGATTAAAATTATGATTCAAATTAATTTGGCAAAAATAATTTGAATCAATGTAATTTGAAAATAAAATAATTACCAAAGATTCAAACTTAATTTGAATAATTGATTCAAATTTCCATCACTGCTTTTAGTACCCAACTTTGATCCGGAACGCTCCTCTGAATTTTCATAATTCAGCTTCAATATTTTTTTTTGTTCGATTGAAAATTACGCGCCACAAAACATTGAGTAATTAGACAGAAACTTATGAGTGGGTCAATAGGTCAAAAATTCAAGAAACCTTAAAAAAAAAATCAAAAAGTTTTTTCTCATAATTTTAAATTTTAAAATTTTCATCCGGTCAGGAAAAAGTAATTATGCCACTCGACTCAGAATTTTCTGCTCTACAAAATGGTATACAATGTTTTTTGATATGAGCGTTACCCACTGTTGATGTTTCCATGTTAGCATTTTGTAGGTTTGTTTTGGATAAATATACCAGTGAAGAGCATTGGATCTTTCTTTGTGTAAATATCATGCAATAAATATTGCAAAATTATCGTATAATAAATACCTTTTGCACCAGATTTTGATAAGCCTGGGTTTTGACATCGGAAACTCCTGTAACATTCGCCATGCTCACCAGATGGAGTTGCAACTGACTTCTACGCCAACAGGTCACTTTCCAACAATCTGCACGGAGAATTTTTCTTTGGTGATTTTGAACAAGTTGTGCAGACACTAAAGGGCTGGATTGCCTTCAAGGACACCCATTTCTTCTCTAGGCGGATCGACAAGCTTACAGATAGATGACAGACAATCATTGATGCTGAAAGAGAGCATCTTAATGATTAAAAACTAGTGAATTATCAGAATATCTATCACTTCCAAATCCCTAAAACCCATGTTCATATTGTGTAGTCCGTACACTATCTTCTTTCATCACGACTAGACAGTTAACCACTCGTTGGATAGAGGAAAAAGAGATCTTGATTTCGATGGTAGGTCATACGCCTATATGCATCATGAAAACATCTATGAACAGACAATTGAAAAAACTGCGGATATTTATTAGTCAATCCAACATCACTCCAAAGAAAACCCCAAAGGTTTGGGTTGAAAATTCTGGCTCTCTTTTCTATCTTTGATGTAGTCCTCTTGCACTAGCCTTTGGTAATCTACTTTTTGTTCTGATTTTCAGCCTTGGGTTGAACTATTGTTGTTAAAAATTTGTTCAAAGTTTGTCCGAAAACGTGGCTAATAAACTCCGTAAAAGTATTTAGAACTATGCTATAGAGCAAAACTTTGTCCGGGACCTTTTTCTCGTACCCATAATGTAAATAAAGGCAAAGAAGGCTATATACCATAATTTACACAAAAATTTATTACGAGGAATATTTGTTACGTATAAATTGAAGTGCACCCCCCTTGAAGTGCACCCCCCTGCTAGAGGGGGGTGTACTTCAGAAGGGGTGCACTTAGGGGGGTGCACTTCATATCCTGTCATTTGTTACGGCACAAAGATTACACTATACCCCTCAGTTAGCCGAAATTGTTTATAAAATGTTTATTTACACAGCCCAACTAGGAATCGAAACCTTATAGAAGAGTAATTTTTCGAATTCCAACCACTTGGCCACGAGTACCTAATGCTCCAAACTTTTTTTATGGTTTATAATAGTAATCTTATTAAAAAAAAGTGTAGTAAGTGCTCGGGGTGTAGTGTAATTTAGCCCATAATTGATTAAATTGTGGCTATTTTTCATTAAAAATTGTTAGATATTCAGTTAGAATAAACGGCAAAAAATTATTTGCCAACCCAATGTTAACACTTAGGGAATGCCAATTGCATCAATCATGTTATTTATCTAAAAATTTTGCTATAATTTACTTCTTTAAGGGACTGCAAACTTTCCGGACAACCTAATATATAGAGCCAGACCTTAATTTGTTTGATAAACTAGATTATAGGTTTAAAAAGTAGGGACGGTCGCGGTTGCGGCTAGCCGCAGCCGCATTTGCGGCTAGCCGCACCGATTTTTGAGAAATAGCCGCAGCCGCACAGCCGCAGCAACAATATTGAAATAGCCGCAAGCCGCAGCCGCAATTTGTGAATAGCCGCACTTAAGAAATTTAGAAATTAAGCTTTGATTTTTACAATTTGTCCTTGTTTATTTCGAAACAATAATACTGGCGTAAATATGGAGATAGCCAGTTACCTCAAGATGGTATGCGCCCAGCCTGACGATGATTCATTGGAATTTTGGAAGGTAACAATTTTGGGGAAAAAGTAACAATAATTTAGATGTAAGTTATTTAT
>BBSZ01014612.1:6516-24878 GCA_000981365.1 Subanguina moxae
AAGTCGTTTTGGGAAATTGTCAATGGCGTCTTGAAACATTTCTTGTGGAATTTCGGCCCACTCTTTCACCAGTGAAGCCTTTAGCGTGAAAGTACCATTTACAAGGTTTGGTTCCCCTCCCACTGATGTATTCGGCAGCAAGCCAGCAGGCCACAAAGCAGGCTATAAGGCCCTTTAAGAGTATACACTCTTGGGTACTTATACAGTTGGTTGTTTATGCAATCGGTTGTTTTAAGAGCCAGGAACTACACTTAGACACACAGCTAAAGCCTTAGCCTTAGGGTCGGTGTTATATGCCGTCTCGTATAACACCTCATATAACAACGGTGTTATATGCGTTAAAGTAGCATGCATGGCTCAGTTGTCTGGTTACCCACTTTTTCGGTTATGGCCAGGACTTTCCGCGCGCACAAATCACTTTGGTTCCGTATTCGTATACAACAGTAGGGAGCACATATCATAATTAGAAATCAAAAGAGGTCGGGATCTCGTGCCTCAGCCGGTATACCTTACAGGCCTTAAAACACCAAAATTTATGCTTTTCCGTCTATTCCAGCAAATCCAATATGCACAGCAAAAAAACCTGATAGCATTCGCAGAGTTGAGCCTAAGAACAGTGGTGGACTACTATTCTAAAGTGGCCAACTACCCTGAGGTTCTCAAGGAAACAATTTTGGTGGAAATTGTTCAGGTTAAATGCATTTCTTGTCCAAAAAAAAAAATTCAAATCAACAGTTTTGTAGTGCCTCGCAGAGCCACTAGCCTTAAAATACCATTGTCCAAATCAATCGACGTGGAAGATAGCTGCAACTTCGCTGATTAAAGTTGGACAAGTGGGGCTGCCGATCGCTAGAGACCAAAGTGGGTGGTGAATATAAAGTAAACACTCGATGTAAGGATCCTACTTTGTCGAAGATGGATTATGTTTACCCCAATGAAATTTAAATGGTTGAAACCGGGAAGGGGAGGGGAAAGGGAACTACCGGCACTTCTTTATCCGCCAACGCATCAATTTCATCAACAAAAAAACACTACAATGTCTACGAACCATTGATGCGCAGACGTCGAAAATGTGTTCTCTGGACACTAATGCCTCTTAGGAGTCCCTCTAAAAACATGCCTTGGCCCCAGGGTAAGTTTTGTGTCTGTGCAATTGTATTATTGACCTTTATTTTGTTTAGGGTTTCGAATTTAAGCTACAGTCGACGCTCGATTTAACGGACGGCTGAGCCCGGTCCCTTGGAGTCCGTTAAATCGAGCGTCGAATGTACATGAAAAGCTAACCTACGTCTTGGTATACAACATGTCCAGAAACCATAACTAAAATAAAGGTCAATAACACAATTCTACAGACACATTTTTTATGAATTTACCGGGGGCAGGGGGCTTATTAGAGGAAGTATCGCAACTAACTTTTCACTTCATAGTACTTTTTACAGCTGGGCCACATCCACATGACTCTAATAACTTTCCTCACCTTCACCACCAAAAATTTACCTTGGGGCCAGGGCGACTGTTTTGCCGTATGTAGATTTGTAATACCCGATCATGGGACTGTTGGCCATGGATTTTAACTTTTTTATAGTTTTGAATAAAAGTACCCATTTTTGAGAGAATTATTTTATTTTTGAGACTTCTCAGTAGTCTAAATGTCCTCAGGAGTCCGAATCTGAAAGCAGAAATTAAAAAAGTGGTTTGGTTGTCGAGATATGACCAAAAGTTAGACTACTCACATTTTGAAACACCGACCACCTTATTTGCAGCCATATCTCGACAACCAAGTCACTTTTCTCAATTCTGCTTTCAGATTCGGATTCCTGAGGACATTTTGACTACTGGGAAGTCTCAAAATAAAATAATTTTTTCAAACATGTGTACTTTTATTCAAAAATATTGGGAAAAACCATGGTCAACTGCTGTTTTGACAACTGTATACCCTACTTCCTCTAATAAGCCACCCCTTTAAATTCAAAAAAAAGGTGTTTACAGTACTTATTTTTGAAAAGGTTTTTTTTTAATTCTAAGAAACCCCGGTAGGCAGAAAAATCTCAGAAATCCAAATATGAAAGCAGAATTTCAAGAAGAGGCTTGTTTGCTGAGATATGATCAAAACTAGGAGAAAAAAGGATAAAAACTAAGTTTGCGGCTGGCTATGATCATATCTCAGCAACCAGACCTCTTCTTGAAATTCTGTTTTCAGATTTGGATTCTTGAGGTCTTTTTGCGTATTGTGGTGCTTCAGAATGAAAAAATCCCTTTTAAAAATGAGTACTGTAAATTAGAACATGAAAATGTTTATGGCCTAATAAAGTGACCGCGTAACAAATGTACAGTCAAACCTCGATATAACGAACCCCCGATATAACGAAACCCTCGATATAACGAACATTTGCCTGGTCCTCAAGGGTTTGTTACGCAGTCAAATCTTGATATAACGGACCCCCGATATAACGAAACCTTCGATATAACGAACATTTTAGCTGGTCCCCAGGGGTTCGTTATATCGAGGTTTGACTGTACCTCGTAACAAAATTTCGTGTAAATTATGGTGTACAGCCCTAGGGTTAGTTCAAGAATTAAAATTAGGTTGGGATTGGGGGCAAGGGCTACAGAGGTGCTTTATTCTGCTTGTTAGGTTATGATTACCGTATTTTATATTAGAATTATATTACGTTAGAACAGCCCTAATTTTAGTGGAGTTGTTCTCTTCTTTGTGGCCACAATTGGCAGATACAATAGAGGGCTTTCTATTCTCTACTAGGTAAAATTGATTTTTCTTAATGCTAGCCTCTTTGATAGATATGAATTCAGCAGATCAGCACATCCACTTAACGCAGATGAGCGCAAAAGACACGAGTTTGTGGACTGTTTGGTGATTGAACTGATCAGAAACGAAATACTGCCATATGCTGGCAGGCTGCCCAGAGACTTCATGAGACGCATCATTGACATACTTAACAGGGGCAGCATCAACACCATGGATGCTAATGATCTGATGGGTAAGCCGTTCACCCACTCTCTGTCCCTATCCAAAAAAAGTGTTGGCGCTACTAAAGGCATACACATACTGGGCAAAAAGAGTGTCTGACCGCATATATCAGGAGTAGTGCTCGGATTCATCTCTAAGGCTTATACCAACCATTTTCAGCACTGAAAGATGGGATTTGAACATGGTTTGACTGGGACCCACCGCATAAAGAAACTCTGGTATGCATATTGTTTCTATGCATCTAGAGTCACTCTTGAGTGATTTATTTCTCGGGTATAGGCTTGAAGGGTCAGAGATGCGCGCGCACTCTCACACCTTGCGGCAGCCATGACTGCCGCAAGCTCTTCTACTATAGACCATAGAGCGACCAGTTAATCCATTGATTTGTGAGAAGTAGCGCAGTCTTTGATCTTCAAGATTGGCCATACGGAATAGTTGGAACTACTGTACTATACTCCTTCCCCCAAAAAAATAATATACCCCCCCCCCAAAAAAAAAAGTGCTTGGTTTTCTAGGTATATTGACCATATAAGAAGCATTTTTTGACCATTTTTAAGGAATAAAGGGCTGTATAGGGAGGAAAGGGACAAGAAAGGGGCCACTTTCTAAGGGGGCCCACTTTGTAGGAAAAGAGAAAATCTTGAATATAGTTTTGTTAACTGGGCTCTACCGCATAAAAAAGCTCTGCTATGCATGCTATTTTCATGATACGTGATTTATGTCTCAGGTATGTTTGTGCGCGCATCTCAACTCCAATCCCCAAGCCTCCGTTGAGAGCTAGAGATGCGCGCATAGGCTAATCTGTGAGATGAATCCGAGCAGGATTTTGGAGAAATAAGTGCATTTCAGGCCTTTTTTGCCATAGTTGAGTGAGAAAAGCATGGTATATAATACAGCGGAGTAGAATGGTCTATCGATTTGAGATCAGGCCAACTCGGTGGCCAGACATCCTTTTGTGGCCCAGTTTTTTGAATCATTCTGCAGTTATGCTCAAGAATAAACGGCCAAAATTCCACTAGTTTCTCAGGCAACAGTGCTCAATCACAGTTTATTCAGCTTCAGACTCTTTCCAACAAAGAGCGGATTTATCGCGAGTCTGTTTTGATGCCCTGTTGTCAATGAGCACGACAGACAGTCCGGAACCGATGAGAGGTGCTTCCAGTCTGGATAAAAGAAAAGGCTCCAAATCCAGTGATTCCAATGCAGCTCATTCTCTAGGAGCCACAGCAATTACCTCTTTGTTGAGCAGGTGCAAACAGGTATACACTTTTAAATACACAGGGGACTCCATAAGCAGCCACCGTTGGAACCACCGCTTATAACAGGATTGCCAAGTTCTTTTTATTCCCATTGGTAAGGTTTTGCCCTCCTTTTCGGCGCAAAATTCCCATCTTCCGCCTTATCAAGTTGTGACCCCTTGTTCACAAAATTTGTGATTAATACCAATTAACCAAATAGGTGCTCAACAACTATGCCAGAGATGAACAAGGCTCTGGCCACTTCCGACTCCCACAGGAGAGAATTTTCGAGGCGATTTCTGTGCTGAGAGCTGTCTCGATATTGATTGATGGACTGGCCAAACATGGCTCAGACATTGTTAACTCTTCACATTCCACTTTGTATGCCCATCTGGTGGGACTACATCCTAGTCTTGTACAGGTAAAGCACAGGCTCGATTTTCCTAATAGAATTGTAAGGCTTTGGGTTGAAAATTCTGGCTCTCTTCTCTGTCTTTGCTGTCGTCTTCTAGCTACAGTCAAACCTCGATGTAGTTGGCCGCCTACAAAATATCAGTAAGCAGACCTTCGATTCAACGGCCCCTAGGGATGTTCTCAGAGGGCTGCTGAATCGAGGTTTGGCCGTATGACCTTTGGTAATGCTTCTTCTGCTGCCTCTTCTTAAAATGAATGTTTTTGCTGATCCTTTGTTGACTGCTACTTGGCGACTCGAAAGAGAAGACGGCATCATCGGCTGGTTTGGCTTCGCATATCCTCTTCTATCAGGATCTAAAATACAATTTATCTGTGTAGAAAAGATCGCACAAAATTTTTTCCCAATTGTGTTTGGCTCTCACTTTCATGAAAATGCAGAATTTTTAAGCTAAAGATTACTTGTGAATAATTTAAAAAGATAAACACTAAAATTTCAGTTGATACCCAGCTGTAGAGGAGATCAACAAGTAGAGTTAGCCTTAATGACTGCCTTAAATTCCTATCAAACACTTCTACTCATCAACATTCACAAACACCCACCTGCTTAATTGAGTGCTGTGTTTAGTCAAATTATTGATGTGCTTTCACCCCTCACATATTTCACCAGCTTACAAAATTGGGTCATTAGAATGAGAAAACCAAATTTTCACTTGTTGTTTATAGACAACGAAGACTACTTGGAATAATTGCAGTTTATGCCCCCACCCAAAAATGCTCCAAAGTGATGTTTTTCAGTGGTTTCAAGCTCTTGAAAACATGTTTAAGACGTGTTTACAGGGCGCAGAAAACCATTTTCTGTTGAATTTTCGCCTGTAGGAGCCAAAGTAGGCCAGCCTTGAAGGGTATCCTTGATACCCCAATATATTATGTTTTACCTCGTTTCTTCTAGCGTAACTGGGTAAAAAGAGTCTCTGTATGCATGTTTGGTCGAGAGTATTGCTCGAATTCATCTCGCAGGTAAGTCTGTGCGCGTATCTCCAACCCTTCAAGCTTTTTTTAGAAACGCAGCGACCTAAAGACTTGGAGTTGAGAGATGCGCACACACATACCTGAGACATAAATCACTCGAGAACACACTCAACATGCATACTTGGTCCCTACACACAAATTTTGGATTTTCGATCAAAAAAATTCGATGGTAAATGGTGTTCAGCACCCTAAAAACATGTTTTAGAGCCTAGAAAGCTGTTAAAACATTTGACGGAATTTTTGGACGGAGGAATAGTACAATTTTACCAACTACTTTATTACAAATTTGTAAAAATTGTCTTGTCTTTTTCATATTTGCTTTGTGTAGGTATTGTGATACTGTTGACACTATACAGTCGCAGTTGGCGACATCCAAATGTGAATATATTTTTTCTATGCAACCTCCACGTGTAAATTATTTTTAATACATGTATTGAATAAATATATATATATAATAAGATGTTTTAAAATGAATACATCCAAAATTTCAGCTAAGATTTGCCGTCTGGTTTCTCCTCCAATCTTTTTGCATTCCTGAAATGGGAAGTTTATAAATAGGAAATCGTTTAAAGCTGATTTTAAAAAAAAACCTCAAATATTTTTCCATTTGTGCATCATCAGTCGTATAGCGAGCATTGCAGAATTTGGAGTACCCGACAATCACCTGATTTCCATTAGCATTCATCTCTCCTGCACGAGTGAAATAGTTCCAGCACCAATGCAGAGGCTTACATCAATTAGGCATCTAAGCATAGAATAGGGCAAGAAAATAGGAAGAAAAGACAACAACGATAAAACAAGAAGAACAAAGTAAATGAAACACGAATATATGTTTTCAATGTCGATTCAAGCGATGGAGTATGGAGGAGGGAGAGTTTGCTGAAGCACGCGAAGACCTTGCGTCGCTTGAGAAGGACTACGAAGAGGTTGCTACCGATTCAGTGAAGGAAGAGGAAAATGAATATTAGAAACCGGTTCCGATTTCTCTTGACTCTTTGTTGTCTTTTCGTTGATATAAAATCGTTTGTTGTGTCCCAGTAATGTATATAGCTTCTCGGAGCGTAATACCCGTTTTGAGTTTCTTATGCCGAGTGTGTGGGTGTCTCCTATCAATGTCCGCCACGCGCATTTTTTGGGCATGCAAACAGTAGGCCAGCGTGGGTATAAGCCGTGAAACAGCGTAAAGCCTGCTTTATTTAGGTTTAATGGTTCACGTGGAGAATGCATCTGGAAGCACCTTTCAATTTAACTCAGTAGCTCCGCAAATTTTTATTTGTTTCGAAAATACTCAAAAATAAGAACGCTATTTTTTGTATTGTATTTCCGCCAGGAAACTAGAGAATAAATAGGGAGACTAAATAACGAAGAAAACTGAGATAGCTGCATAATTAGGAGCCTTACACCTAGCGGGCCTACAACATGTGCAAGGTCTGAATTCTGTTAGCCTTTGTACAATGTTTGTATGTCCGTAAGGAATAAAGCTAACAGAACAATAATTCAGCTTGAATATAATGAAAAGAAGAAAGAAGATTGACTTCTGTCCATGCAAATGAGCTGAATATCGGATCTAGTCACCATTTAGATAGGAAAGGTGACTTGATCAATGTTCAGTCCACTATTACAGACAGCACAATTGGAGCTGGGAATACAGCAGGTTAGAAATTAAGAAAATATGTTTCCACTGGTCAAATCCCACTCCCTTATATATAGACCTGTCCACGTTCTCTTCCTAAACTCATTTGACAGAACAAAAAACTTGGTTGTTCGTCAAGCAAATAAACCAACTGCTCAGTCCCGCCTTTTTTCTTTGTACGAGCATAAGCAACCGAGTAAGAGATGGTAAGCCTCCAGCAAAATTCCCAGAAAAATCAAATTCGAGCACTGGAATTTCATTTCCAGGCAATTTACCCACAACTGTTCTGTCAGTGCTTTTAAAGACATAAATAAAGATGGTTTGAGGGCAATTCTTTGTTCAAATAAAATGTAGATCACCTATTCAAATTTGGAGAGTTAATCAACTTTTCTAAGAGGTATCAACCAGCTCGATGTTGATGAAAAAAATTTTAAAAAGAAGGCATTTGAATGAAGCAAGAGGTATTCTCATTCTAAGGCCTCAATATCCGTCTTTTTCAAACAACATTGAGAGAGTTGATACTGGAAAGAAGAGATCCAGGGGATTGGACAAAATCCAGCTAGGACAAAACCCAGCCGGACAAAATCCAGCTAGGACAAAATGCAGCTCCAGTAACTAAAACATGGTGCTGCGCTGTATTATGTCCGGCTGGATTTTGTCCTAGCTGGATTATGTCCGGCTGGATTTTGTTCTAGCTGGATTATGTCCTAGCTGGATTTTGTCACCAACCCGAGATCCAGGGCTACATCATGAAGAAAAATATAAAGAAAAAAGTGAAAGAATTGAAAAAAGTCAAGGCCCTTTCTCAACATGTCCGTATGCGCATTAGTTTAGGATTATCCTAACTGTTAGGTTAGGGATTGGGGTTAGTTATGAAAACACTGGTTAAAAGCAGCTTACAAAATTATTTATGTACTTTGATAAGAAAATTTAGAGAAAATATGGAAAGTTTCGAAAAATTCTCGTGGTTGCTTTACGAATTGGATGAATCGATAGACGACGAACTGCTGGAAAAATCGTGGCAACACTACGAATCCATTGGACAGCAAATCATTCTTGAGGCATTTTTCCACCTTTTTTTGTAGCTTGATACACGTAACATATCTTTTTCGCTCATTTTAGGGTGGTCAGAAATCTTGGATGGCGTGTGCCTTCTATGCGACTGTTTGGCAGGTCACACCATTGGGAGTACAAGAGCCATTCTTCAAATACTCCATCTCAAAGCTTTTGAGCATCTGCAATATAAGGTTGACAGTTTTAGCTTCAGTTTACAATTAGCACAGAATGGCGACGTTTTTAGCGTCGTGGAATTCTTTGAGAAGCTGAACAAATGGGCGGAAATGATTCTGGCGAAGGGAAGGCTTCTCGAGCACATTAATCTGCTTCAAGGGAATCTCGCTGTTTGTACGGTTATGTACAAAAAGCTTCTCAAGATTTTCCGATTCATTTTTTTATACCCAAGTGGGTCTTCTTTGACCGAGTCGTTGCCTTCAATACTTGATATCTTTCAAATATTCGAGTTCACATGGATTGCTTTTATATCGCTGATGCGTGAGTTCTGTTTAATGATTTTTTTCCTCTTTTTATCTCTGTTCATTGTTTAGAGCTTTTTTCGAATGAGGAAGCAGATTTGTTGTATGCACTCAATGTACTCTCTTGTGTTTTTGAATCCATTCTGTCCGATGTCCGAGATTTGAACCTAGCACACTTAATAGTGAATCCAGAATTTGGTTGACTTTATTTTTCTTGCTTCCTCAGTATTCATTTTTACGGTTTAGTGGCCACCGTAGAAGACAATGTGACGCCATTGGAAAGCATCTGCAAATTCTTCGAGGTGCCCTTCTTAGATTGCAAGCATTTTCAAACGTACCGGTATTTGCCGATGATACGTAAGCTAATAGTCGATGGTGTTATTCAAGAAGGCGCTCTTTTGGGTAAATATAAAAGCAACAGGTTCTCAAGTGGGAATAGCGCGGAGGAATCTAATATTTCTTAATTTTTATGACTGCTCTTGAGTTGCTCTATGAAGAGCACATGCTGAAACGAGTGGAAATTGATCAGCGGATTTTCATTGCGAACATTAGTTTAGAGAGAATATTTGATCAGACAAGTGATGGTAAATGTTTTAAGTGTTACTTACACGTAAGTGACAGACAGTTTTTTTTGACAAATGACATTGATCTCTTTGATTTCACTTTGTTATTTAGGGTTGTCGGGTACCCGAGCCAAACCGATACCCGAAAAAACCCGAAAAAAAAACCATTTCAGTTCCAATTACCCGAAAACGTGTACCCGAACCGACAACTCTACTCTTGTTGAAAGATTTTTGCAAAGAGAAATGAACGAGATGGGCGTTGTCTGTCAAAGTGATGCCTGGCATTTACAGACGACCTCCAGTTTTTGATAGTGTTAATTAATTTTTTTCAGCCAATATCATAGAAATTTTTCGGAAAAACTTGTCAGAATCCGAATTGCTGTTAAAGAGGTACATTCAGAAAAGCATGGAAGAAGTGGACATTCCGGAGGACAATATTGCGAAGAACAATACTGCTTCAATGGTGTATATCGACACAAAGATCTATGTAGAGGGGCTGGGTATGTTGTTTGAACTAGCCAAATTCATAAAATTTTTATTAGGAACTGAATCGGAGACGGACATCAGCGAATCGCCAGCCATCTACCCTTTTGAATGTGAACAGCACGACTTTTTTACGGAAGATAATTTAAGTGTAGATCGTTTTGGAGTCAAAAGAAAGCATGAAATGATTCTCTAGCACCTCTAAAAATCTCTCAAGTGTCAAAGTTGTAATTTTTGTTGTTTATTTGATAAAGACAGAGGACAAAAGCAATGAAGACGTTAGGTGTTGGCATTAAAGGTTTGATTATACGCAAAGCTTATTTAGTTTGCTACTGTTGCTTTTTGAGGGTGGCGCGTTATCAAGGGCAAGATTTATGGAATTTATTTGCCGGCCAACCAAAGCTTGAGAGGGCTTGGGCTGACGGGTTATCGAAGTTTGACTGTAACACGAATAATGCATATGTACAATACATACTCTGAATCATGGAAAAAGTTTTTAGGCTGTCCATAAGGCTCACGGCCCCTCAAAAACTGCATTTCGGCGCATTTGAAAATAAACAAAACGCCTTTAAGAAACTTTTCGTGCGTTTTTAATCTATTTATGATTCTTCGCTGATTTTAGTCCAATTTTAGCAATTTTATATGAAACAATTTATTTTAAACAGCTCAACAATGCAAATTAAAAGGTTTTCCATCAAACAAGAGGTTCCTCACAAATAAGTCTTCCAAAATTTTCTGGGAACTGAATGGGCCACGACATAACAACCATCTGCATTGAAAGAACCAACTGGGTCAAGAACTTGCACACGCTTACAAGGGTCATTGCACACTAAATGGGAGATTGCATAAGCTAAGAAATGGTCAAGCTCACTCGCGAACGTTTGAGTCAACCAGGTTTAGAACCGTGCCATAGGAACGGAATTCAGCTTCACTCACACAGAATATTCCTTCAGCTGCCAGATTGTCATACATATGACGCAGAGTTTGCAAGCACTTGGACAGGTTTTTCACAAGAAAGACGCAAGAGATTAGCTTAACATTAGCGCCTATTGCCCTGGAAAATGTTGTATCACTGTTCATCTTTTGGTTGAAGTTAGCGATGTCCAAGTTAGCCAGTCGAAAGAGAGCGAATTAACACATAAGTTTGATTAGGAAGTGGACACCACGTGGACTTATCAAGTCGGACGGTTTTCGTCTTCTTTGCTCTCGCACAAGCTTTCTTTCGCGATTCTGATTGCGTTCTTTGCTTCCCTCGCAACTATTCTTGCATTCAGAGTCCTACAAGTTGTGAATAGCTTTGCTGTTGGCTCCTTCTTCATCAAAATAGCATGTTTTGTTTGTACTATCGGACTTGCCTAAAAACGCAAAAAATTATGCTGAAATAAATGACAGAGAAAAAGTGCAAAACCACAGACTTCTTCATATTATCTATACACCAAAAGATAGAAATCAAACATTCAGCCACTAGAATAATTAAACCGATTTTCGTAAAGTTAAAAATTAAAAAACTAGAAACCATTCAAAGCAAACAACTGGTCTTTTTACGTGTAAAAATAAGGACTTTTGTGTTTTTCGTCTAACTTTTGCATAAGACACCTTAAATTTGCATTTTTTGCATATGTCTTGGTACCATAACGTAGCAAATTTAATTCTCTATCGGGTCTGAGGTTTGCTTTAGCAGTTAATTCCCGACGAAAGTCGCGACAATGTCAATTAAGCCAAACAAATCTAGGAAAATTTTCATGAATATCTCGTATGATTTTCTATTTTTATACTTTATGGTCGAGTGATAGCTTATTCTAAACCCCTAACTGTATTAATTTTTTCGGTCATGAGGTTACAAAAGGCGAAAGGAAAATAATTAAACTACAAGCAATAGATAAAAGAAACTCAAAAACAACAATTTTTAAAATTTTTAATTTTGGCGCCAATTTTTGCTAATGTACCAGAATTCACATTTTGCGGGGCCGTGGGGTGGCCTGCCGATTAGCACCTTCGAAAATTCGCTCTTTGCTGCACACATTTTTTCAATCTGATGGAGTGTATCTACAAAATAGCCGGAATTATGAACAGTTTATTATTTTTTTCTCATTAGATTACAACAATCAAGCCAGCCAGAAGAAAAAGTTTTGGCCAGTTTCTCTAGAGTGATTCAATGTATTCCGGGTGTATCCGCCCGTCTGCTGTCAAATCTAGCTTGCATGGCTGTCTGCCTGTCCACACGTACATTGTAAAGTTGTGTATGCTTGAAAGGGAATGTTGGACAAAACAGTTTTCTTATTCTTCTTCAAAGCAAGATGTTTTGATGTGTAAAATCTGCTATTTTTTGTTGTTGCCTGTGTGTTCAGCTTTGTGAAACTTTCTAGAGAAAAAATTGTTGGGATTGGATTTCAGTGTTGTTCACTTGCTTGACAAGCTGTAAAATGGAATCAAATGTTTAGCAGGAGTGTGACTAAGACCACATGATCACTCTCAATGAACGACTTTTTGGGTAGGAATTTTGATTTGACTGACTCTCTTTTTGGAATTTTCGGCCAATGCTTTCGGCCATTAGAGAGAGGGGAGGGGGAATCGTTTGGCTGCCCCTTCGATCATTTTTTCAGCGACAAAAAATTTGGTATAGATGTTGTTAGAATGTGTTTCTATCAGATTAGATATCCCTTCCACTTCGTTGAATGGTTGAGACAATGGGTGCTCCACTTTTTTGGCTTTAAAATACTGCGGTCTTTTTTTAGAAATTTGGTTGCAAATGTTGTTAGTTTTGTTAACTTTAGAGCTAACAATAGAGCCTTTTAAGGTGTCACACCTACCCCTACTCCTCAGCACATTCAATTGAAGTGCAGTATAATCCTCGGTTTTTTTTTTGAGTGTTAACATCTTGTTCTTTATGCTCTATTTTCAGCAGCATTTATTTTGAACACCAACGATTGACACTGATGCTAAAAAAATTATTGGCTTAGTAAGGCAATAATTGGAATATCTTGATTTTTTTTTCCGAAATTCTGACATTGTTGTTTATACTTTCCTTTATATTTTCCTAATAGCCTGACTGAATAGGTAACACTTTGGTGTATTTTATTACCGTATTCTCTCTAATAGAACGCCACTCTCTAATAAAGCGCCACCCTCTAAGGGGATTGAAAAATAGAACGCCACTTCCTATTAGAACGCCACCCCTGGGTGTTTTACCTACACCGTTTTCTGTAACTTGTGCTTCGTTATCCATTTTCTCGCGGTCGCTTGATATAGTGTACAGTTAAACCTGAACTCTTCATCTTTTAGACAATTAAAGATTAGCGATCAAGAGAGCAATGAAGTCAGTAGCCAATCAAACGTGGAAAGTGTAGAGTCAAGCCAGAATTCAAGGTCATGTTCTCGCAAGCGCAACGCCCATTCAATTGAAAAGAAGCTAGAAGCCGTCGACTACGCGAAAAAGTACTCCTTGAATTCAGCCTCCAAGAAGTGCGGAGTTGGCCGCACAACTGTTCGTGAATGGGTCAGCCAAGAAACTCAACTACGCAAGTCTCAGTAAGCTATTAAGATTTTATTGTTCTCGTGCTTATTGGCTCATTTAGGAAGGGATTAAAACTACTTCCTGGATCTGGACGACATCTTATCTTTGGAGAGCTGGATGATGAATTAGCTACTTGGTTGCGCGAGCAAAGGTCTGTAAAGGAGAAGGTCTCAAGAAGAATCCTTAAGCACCAAGCCTGCTAACTGTTCGTACGCGAGAATGATTACGGGAAAGACTTCAAGGTTAGGTCATATAAGAGACCTGCATTATTATGTCAAACCTTCTTGTGTTTTAGGCCAGCGAAGGATTGGTCGAAGGATGTCGATCGGTGGTTTTAACCAAAGAATTTGCCTGATATTAATGTAAAAAGCAACAACTTTTTAATGAAAATATTGCTTGAATTTTTTTCGGTGTTTCAAATCCAATGGGTCGAAAAATAGAACACCACCCCCCAAGAGGGGTGGAAAAATAGAACGCCATGGCGTTCTATTAGAGAAAATACGGTATGTATAGTTATTAAGTACGGTTATTAACTATAGTTGTCAACTATAATTATTAACTACAGTTATTAACTATAGTCGTCAACTATAATTATTAACTATAGTTATCAACTAAAAAAACTATGAACATTAACTATGAAAAAACTATGCAAATCATGACTCAAAGCAATGAAGACATAAAATGTTAGTGTTACATTAGGTGCATTCAAAAGGTGCAAGAGTGATGGGAAGAAGTTGTTGAATTCGAAGAGGATTACTTTGTCGATTAGTTGTTATGATGTGTTAAATAACAAGGGTGCGAATTGAATCTTTGAACAAAAGCCGCAGGACTTATGTCACAACCTAATATTTTAAATCCTCAAACTAAGAGTTATATTAGACTAAAAATTTCGCTAGTATTTTCAAAATTGGTTGACCTTGGTCCTCAAGGCAAAACGTGAGCAATCATCGGATAGAATGACGGCACAGCAAAAATTTGCGGCGACTGCATTGCTCTTTTTTGTAGCTGATTGTGAAAAGAAAAAGTCTGGTAGTACTGTATCCACTCCCCCATGAGCAAATCTTGCAATACTGGTTTTAATAAGAGAGACCACTGCAATATTATTAATAGATAAGTTTGCAGGTTGTTCGGCAATCTTCACAAGCATGCAAGCAGCAAATGACGTACCGCAATCAAGGCGGCCTCTGTTGCCTTGTGAGTCAGCAGAGGACCTAACGGTCTCCTTGCACTGTGTTCTTGAATCCATGTTCTGCTCCAGTGATAAGCCAGAGAATGGTGCAGCAGATCCGCTGTTGCCCTCCCCTCGCCAACATGTTCAATTCAATATTGGTTGGTGGTCATTTCCCATAGCTAAATTATAACTAAATTTTTTGTTTTTTCTCTCTTCATTGCTCTCAGGAAGCTGGTGGATTTTATTTTTGGATATAATTTAGTAGAGTCCGAAATTTTTTCCAACCCAATTTTGTATGACCCGCAATTAGCCCACAAGCAAACGGGTACGACTGTATTATACGCCCCAAATCGTTTATAAACACCCCCCCCCCCCCCAAAGTACTTGCTTCTCTAGGTACATTTAAGAAGCATTTTTTCACCATTTTTAAGGGAGTAATGTCTATATAGGGAGAGGAAGGGACAATAAGGGGCATTCCACTCTGTATGAAAAGAAAAGATGTTGAACATAGCTTTGTCAACTGTGCTCTACCGCATAAAAAAGCTGTGGAATGCATGCTATTTTCATCCATCCAGAGCTGCTTTTTGAGTGATTTTTCTCTCAGGTGTGGGTGTGTGCGCATCTCAACTCCAGACCCCTGTAAGGGATAAGGGGGCTTGAGAGTTAGAGATGCGCGTACAGACTTACCTGTGAGATAAATCCGAATGACCGGCCCAAAGCGGCTCGCTTTACCCTTTTTAGGACATTAAAATATGTTAGGGGCAATGGTACGCGTATTGTGTGGCAGTTACACTTAGGGGGGGGGGTATATAAACGATTGGGGGGAGGGGGTATAATACAGCAGAGTAGAATAGTCTATCGATTTGTTTATTAAGCATTAAAATAGGTTAAGGGAGGGATGGTACACGTAATACAGTAGAGTCACCAAACGCATCCCTTCTCTACATTTTATAGGCTGAAACACTAAAAAGTGGGTAAACCGAGTTGTTGAGAAGGTGCGGCATCTAGAAGTACAGCCTGCAAAAAAAAAAAATTTGCAAAACAACAAAAAAAAAAGTTTCGGATGTCAATCAATGGCAAAGTGTAAAGTGGAAAAGAGGCAATCAGCGCACTCAATTAACCACTTATCTCTCCACCCAACAATAGTGTGGAAAAAAAAGAAGAGCAAAAGTATAAACATTAGCACACATTTTCAGTCCAAACTTTCTCACCCAACTCATTTCCCCTTGTGTGATTTTTTGATACAGTCCTTTTTGTCTGTCACTGCAATATTTCCTGACAAAAAAGATAAGAGGTTAACAGAATGCAATACTCTTTCCAAGAATATATTGATAAGTAGGGGCAGGTGTGTGTTCACTCAATTGTTGACACGGGTTAGCCACTTTATTGGCTATTCAAACCACCCATCTATGATCTACTAAGTGTTTAATTTTTTCGCCTAAAAATAGCTCTCAAAGCGGAATATGCTCGACATTTACTATGGTTGGTTCAATCTAATAATATTGCTTGTGGTATAACTGACTAGCGCTGATTTTTTGTTTTGTTTTGTTTTGTTTTAAGGCGTCCCAGTAGTCAAAAATGTCCTCAAAAATTTCAAAAAGTGGCTTGGTTGTCGAGATGTGGTCATGAATTGGCGTACCGACATTTTGGAAGTGCTAGCACCTTACTTGCAGCCATATCTCGGCAACCAAGCCACTTTTCTAAATTCTGCTTTCAGATTCGGATTGTTGGGGATATTTCTACTACTTGGAGGTCTTAGAATAAAATAATTCGGTATTACAAACCCCCCAAATTATTTGGGTTTTCTAGGTTTACTATATATATTTTTAAGGGATTAAGGGGGCTGTATAGGGGGAAGGGACAAGTAAGGGGCTACTTTGTAGAAAGGGCCCACTCTGTAGGAAAAAAGAAGATCTTGAACATAGCTTTGTCAACTGGGCTTTACCGCATAAAGAAGCTCTGGTATACATGCTATTTTCATCCATCCAGAACTGCTTTTCGAGCGATTTTCCTCTCAGGTATGGGTGTGTGCGCATCTCAACTCCAAGCCCTCGAGCCTCCGTAAGAGGGCGAGGGGCTTGAAAGTTAGAGATGCGCACACAGACTTACCTGTGAGATGAATCCAAGCAAATTTCTGGAGATATAATTCTGGAGATTCGTGACTCGCGGGAGTCTGAGGAGGGCTTTTATATCTTACGTGCAATATTTTAATTTTTGCGGAGTTATGTCTGCATATTTCTCAAATGAAATGGTGGTGCCCGCAAACAATATTTTCTTCTCCACTTTCTCCGGATCGACAGTTGACCGGTCAATTTTCTACTTTCTTAGTTTTTACTGGTGGCTGTGATCGCTGGGATCATTTCGTCTCGCTTTTATAAATAAATAAAGAAATGAAAGCAAATAAGCATCAGAAAAAGAGTAAAAATGATGAATAGCAACAGGAAAGCACAAGACGACAACCTTGGCTGCAGTTTGCTGCCTAAAAAGTATTATGCCTCAAGTAATGGCCCACTTACAAAAAATTTTTGGCCAGCGAAACCTGAAAAAATATATAAAAGCGGGGATGCAATTATAAACCTAAGGGCTACAAAAAACGACAAATGCCATTGCAAGCGCCATCTGCATTAGAGCCAAATATGGCAAAGAGATATGGTAATGCTTCAACTTTCAGGAGACACCCCCAGCAACAATTTGGACGTGTTGCAGGAATTGCTGACCAATGATCACAGAGATGAATTTGATCTAGATAATGATACAGTCTCGTATGCAGGTTAGACACTGTCAACTAGGGTTGTCAAATTGTAGGTTTGACTGTAGGCGTAGGCTAATTGTAGGTGTAGGTTTAACTGTGGGTGTGGGTTTAACTGTAGATGTAGATTTAATTGTGGGTTTAGGTTTAACTGTAGGCGTGGGTCTAACTGTAGGTGTAGGTTTAACTTTATATGTAGGTTTAACTGTAGGTGTAGGTTTAACTGTGGGTGTGGTTTAACTGTAGATGTAGATTTAACTGTAGGTGTAGCCGTGGGTTTAAGTGTAGCCTTACTGTAGTTGTAGATGTATTTTTCGAAAACACTGGACGAGGCTAAAAAGCGATTAATAGTTGAAATTTTTAATTTCCTGCATTAAAATTTCAGATAGAGAGCATTATTTGACTAGATTCAACTCTGAATCAGCCATTTCCAACACTAGTAATACCTTTGAGCCGTCAACCACCGGCAAGGCTCACGCCGAAATAGCGACTCCGAAAGAAGTGTTGGTTGAGTTGTATGACCTGCATTTGAGGGACGATGAAGCCGTGCTGGATGGCTTTTGGGAGGAGAGTGCCAGATGGATTAAGTATGAGGAGGACGTGGAAGGAGTGTCCCATGATAGATGGGGTCTTCCTCATGTGGCTTTTCTGAGTTTTCATGCCTTACTTCAGTTGCGCAAGTGCATGGCGAGGGGGGCTGTTGTGCTAGACGCCAGTGTGAACAACTTTAATGACTTGTGTGAACTCATCGCCACAGCCATGGCATCTGAGGCAGGGGGGCATGATGCGAGTGTTGGCAGCACTCGCAAGATCATGCAGATACTTCAGCTTCGCCATAAGCAAGTTATTTCTTAGCAATCACAACTTTTTCATACCCCAGTTAACCGAGATGCCGGTTAACTGGGGTGTAAGTTTGCCTTAATTGAACCAAATCCAACCAAATCGAGCTCAGGGTGCTAGATAACCCTAAGCCCCCTTACGGGGACTTAGGGGCTTGGAGTTGTGATGCGCACACAGCATACCTGTGACATAAGTCACTCGAGAAGA
>BBSZ01014615.1:3713-14514 GCA_000981365.1 Subanguina moxae
TTTTATTTTTTGTCTTGGAGCTGTGCAATTTCAGTTACTTGTCTAAAAAAGATTTACCATTGTTGTTTTGCAGAAATCAGAGCTAACATACTTTCTTCAACAGCTACCCCTCCTAGCAAACCCAACAAAATGTTTATTATATCCTCGTCCAACCTGATGGCCAGCTTCTCCGGCCACTTGAACATCCACGAGATGCCAGGCAGCAGTACCAGTGGACTGGAAATTGGGCAGGACGCAGCTGATGAGCTCAAACACCTGAGTCTGGGTGGTGGAAGTGGACTCAGGCGTACTGTCTCTTCCCTACACAGTTGTATTCCTTCTCCTCCAGCTTCCTGCAGTCATACCAACCAGAACAATCACTGCATTGTGGAAGCCAAACAGGTTGGACAATTTAAGCAATTAAGAAATTGTGCTCGCAGTTTATCAGCTCATAATTAGAGCCCTCTATCTCGTTACTTAACCACCCTAATTATAGGTGGAGATGGATTTTGCGACCCTCACCAACCAACCCTTCCAACTGACCATAGTCGCCCCAAATGGAGAGCGTAGCCAGGCCCACCAATTTTTGAATTATGGTCAGACTGAGCGATTCTCGCCTCAGCAAGCTGGTTGTGGACATGGCCATTGGATGTTTGAGCTGTGCAACTTCAGTCTCGACGCCAGCCAAAAGTCAGCTTATACATTATAAACTAGAAAGTACTGCTTAACACCAGTCCCTTTTGCAGAACAATCATAAAGAAAAGCGAAGAGAAGATCTATTTGGATGGTGTTGGTAGTCTTTTCTTCACTGTCGACGACAACCTCACTATCAGACTCAGCTCTCAGGAGTTTTTGCGCCTGCCTAGTGCCAGTCAGTGCTGCTCCAAAAACAAGAAGCAGTAGATGTTAATTGCAGTCATACAATCGCCATTCATATCCACCTAATTCACTGTAAATAGACAGAGTTGGACCTGCACAACGATATACTCAGGAAACTAGGGATTCCATCCAAATTTTGTGTTATGATAAGAGACTATGGGTTTTACCTTTGCTGATTGACCTTGCAAAAAGTAATTAAGTATTTTTGGCTCTACTGCGATAAATCCCCCCTCCAATTTTTTTTCCAAAAGTGTGTTTAACCCCACCCCATCCCCCTTATACCAATTCTTATACGCTAAAAACGATTTTAAAGTTAGTTATAATACATTTTCATATCAGAAAATGGATTTTTTTTTTTAAAGATCAAAAATATCCGTATTTTGCCTTAATTCCCCAAGGTAACAACCTTATAAATGGTATTTTCTGACCCCAGTTAAACTAAACTTAGGCATACGACTAAGCCTTAGGCTTAGGGTAAGCCAGCATACGTTAGCCGAGACACAGTGTAGCCGAGACTGACTTGTTAAGCCCTTATCTCTTTAAAAATGCTGGTTTACCTTGGTATCCCAAGGTGAAAAACCGAAAGTTTTAAAATGTTCAAAAACTCAACTTTTGACAGGAAAAAGTGTGGAATACAACGTCTTTATCGTTTTTAGCGTCAAAAAATTGGTATAGAGGAGGGAAAACACACTTTTGGAAAAAATACATCACAGCAGAGTTGTGTCTTTTATTGCACTTTATGTCTGCTAATAAGTAACCTGTAATTATTACTTGCAAGTCTATGTCTTCTTCTTCTTTTTCTACATCATTTCTTTCCAATAAAAGGTCACAAGTTGAAGAACAGTTACCGTATTTAGTCTAACAAGCGGGCAGCCCTTTTCGTCACGACGGTCGGTGGTAGCTGAGACTCAGGGCTACATTTTCGAGTATGATGTCAATACCCAATTGTCGGGTAGTTGAGCCGTAAAAAATTGTTCACCACCGACCGTCGTGACGAAAGGGGGTGCCCGCTTATTAGAGTAAATACGGTAATTACTTTGAGCTTATAGTTACCGTATTTTTTCTAATAATACCTTCCCCCCTCAATCCAAAATCGTGTTCTTGGCATTGTGTTTTTGACACAAACTTCTCAGAAGACTTTCAGGCAAGTTACCACTTAAATTGTAGCTTATTTTCTTGGCTACAAGTAAGTGGTAAGTTGCCTAAGACTTGTCCACAAAAACTAGGTCAAAAACACAATGCCAAGAACGCGATTTTGAATTGGCAGGAAGGGGTATTTATTGGAACAAATAGGGTAACTTATTATTGATAGCTAACTATTTTGAGTTTACAGTTTATTCAGGATAACAATTAACTATCTCACAGATAACTATTTCAAAACCTTGGATAACCTTTCTGCACACAAACGACTCTTTCAAGATTTTTTAGCCGGATTAACCTTTTTTGTTGTCTTTTAATATCATTTCAATATTTTATTTATTTTAAATTGATAACGGGAGAGAATAAATTTTTGCTAAATGATTAGTGTGTGCTTATCGCAGCAAGTACCGGAAACAGCTTATAGATTACCAGCGTAACCACGTTTTGATTCATCAACAGTCTTACTAAAGGAACACCTAAAAAATATAGTCTTTCAGAGAGAAAAAAAACAGTTTTAGTTCACTGTTCCACTAAAATAGTGCATTTCCACAAACAAAATGCCGGTTCTTTGTAAACACAGAGATGAGTTGGCGACAAAAGACCCGGTAAACATAAATAACATCAAGGTCTTTGGTGTCTTCTGGGCTAAAACAAGAAATGTGTAAAGCAGTTTAGTGGAAGGAAGGAATCAAAAACTGGATGGGTAGAGAGAACAGCTCAGAAGAATTGCTAAGTGGGAAGCAATGTAAATAAGTACTAGAATGTACCGAAGGTTTTAGTGTTGTTTAAATGTCCAAAAATCGGAAAAATATCTCTGTTGTTCTTATTTATTCTGGAGAAAGTACATCTTGGTGTTTTTTAGACCTCTTCTCCTCCAGAGCTTTCATAATCGAGCAGAGTTACACTTACTTTTGAAATAGTCGGAAACTTAATTGTTGTACAGTAAACTCTCGATATAACGGCCCCCCGATATAACGGCCCTTCCAATATAACGGCCCCTTTGGCCTTGTTTGGTTGGCCCACTAATAAAAAACGTCAACCCAGACTCCCGATATAACGGCCCCCCGATATAACGGCACTCCCGATATAACGGCCCCCCGATATAACGGCACTCCCAATATAACGGCCCCGTATAGTCGGGTTATATCGAGAGTTTAATGTATACGAATACGGAGCAAAAGGCAATAGAATAATTAACAAGCTTTTTAATAAGCAACTGTACAATACAACACAACAACAATAAATAATCAACAATAAATAATCAACAAAAATAATCGAGAGCCCAACCTTCTACACGATCAATCCCTAATACTCAATCAACAGGTCTTGGCACGACAATTCGTGTTGAGACCAAAACTATTCAAAATTATACGACCACAACATTAATAGAACATTCTTCTAGTTGATTGAAGAAAAATGGCGGATGGCGGTTATCTTCTTGCAATTCCCATTAAATTTTTTTACGCTTATAACAAGGCTGGCAATGATTTGTGCTTTGTCTCGCCTATCTTTGCATCATTTGGACATCGATTCCACAAACTTTTCTAGACGCTGGATCGGTACTGACTCCTGGGCTTTCTTCACAGCAGCAAAGAGATCGTCCGGCTTCTTAAACTTTCGACCGCCAAGGCTTTTTTTACACCACAGATTCTCGATCGGATTTAGGTCAGGCTTGATTGAGCAGCCCAACTCACCACTGAAAGACTCGGTTCAGCAGCTTTGGATGTTTCAATGGATTTTAGGCCTTCCCAAACACAATGCTTAGACATCCTAAACTGAGTAGAATTTTTTGCGAAGCTATTACTATTACTCCTCATCCGTGTCATGTAGTCGTACGATGAGCTTCTCGACTCTTTAATCAAAACGTTGCAGAGTCATCTAAATAAGAAAAATTTTTAAAGAACACTCTTCTCGGTTGAGAAAACAGTAAACAAAAAAAAGGCAAAAAAGAACCCTCGATTCTAGACTAGAGCCAAAGTTCGAGTTAAAGATTGCGGATCAGAGCGACTGACATAAAAATCACTACAAATTACGATTCGCTGCACTTTTTTAGCCAAAAAAAAACCATTTGAATTTAGTTATGGTTTATAATAGTGTAAGTAGACTGACTACGTAAGTAGACTACTACTAAGTAGTTTTAGTCTTCAAGGGCACTAGGTATATTCATCTCCATGTTGGCATTCCTTTTGTAACAATAAATGTCAGATGGCGGATGCACTACTTTCCCTGTTACCAAGAGAAAAAAGGGTAAGCAAAAGGAGTTCACTGCTATAACAGCCGCTTTTGTTGCTCATTCTCTTCCCTCTTCCCTCTTCCCTCTTAATACATAAAAATTAAAGAAACCACTGATTTTACTAATATCTTTTTGGCCGGATAATGCCATAATTTATTGTGTTTAGTATTTAATCGACTTTTTCTCAAAACTGTTCCTGTCACTGCCAGTCCACATTTTATCATCGCCATAACACATATTTTTTGAGAAAGGTGCTTGCAAAGTTTAATCTTTTTTTCCCAACTGTCCTTTGCTTGTCCTTTAGTTTGAGAAAATGTCTGTAAAAAGCTGACATGCGAACCCGAATTGTTCTGTTTTAGGTGGCTCTTCCAAAAGTGCAATTTCAAACAACACTATGGGAAGTTCAAAGGCATTAAAGAGGGCAATAAAGGTGAAGAATGGTCCCATTGCCAGCTGTATGTGACCTTTATCTCGCTTTGATAGAAAGAACAGCAATTGACCAACATCAGAAGCAAGAAAAGATTAGTGTTGGAGGCCTACAAAAAGCTATGTAGTTTAAGAAGTGATTGGGATATTTATTATTTATTTTTCGGTTTCTCGGCCGAGATCTCGGGATTAGAGCTGCCGAGAATCTCGTTCTCGGGTTTTTTATTTTTTCTCGCTCGGTTTCTCGCTCGGGCCCCTTGCCTCCAACACTAGAAAAGATGCTCTCAGAACAGCAACTTCTTGCCAATAAGTGTCCCACTTCTTGGTGAGTCAATCTGCTTCCATTCTTATCGACAACAAAAGTTTAGCTGTAGAAGGAGTATGGGCTTTTCACGTGACGAATCATCATTATCACGTTATTTTGTGATGGTAACAATTTATTATGTGTCTTTTACTTTGGAGTAAAAATTTTCTTTTTGGTCGTAGTGTTTTTTTTTATTGGTGACTTGTTGACAGCCTTGCCATAACACCAGGGTAATGTATGTCAACTAGTCATATATTTTCTGTAAAAATACTTTTAATCTCACGGGTAAGTCTGTGCGCGCATCTCAAATCCAAGCCCCCATCGCCCCCTTATTGAGGTGACGGGGGTTCGGGGGCTTGGAGTTGAGATGCGCACACAAACATATCTGGGACATAAAGCACTCGAGAATAGTTCTGGATACATGAAAATAGCTTGCATACCAGAGCTTCTTTAAGCGGCAGGTGTCTGTAAGGGAAACTATGTTTGAGATATTTTCTTTTCCTACAAAATAGTTCTATTCCTTGTGCCTTCCCCTCCCCTATACAGCCCTTCTTCCCAATAAAATATGGTTGAGCAGTTCTTTTACAAAGTGGCTCTCTCCTTTTCCTTTCCCCTCTCTATACATCTCTCAAACCCTTTCAAATAGTCTTTTTATTTTATGGCACTAAACAAACCTAAAAATGGTTTGTAAACACTTTCAAAAAACTTGACTTTTTTGGGTGAGAGGGTATAACCGAGTAGTTCCAAAGATAAAACGGGGGTGTATCCCAATAGCGCCAAATAACTTATCTAACAGAGAATTAAAAGCTGCAAAATTTTTTGCGACCAATCCTCGTCATCAGGTCCATTCGGCTCACACTACATCACGAGTCTACTATGACTACAAAATTGAGAGTCAAAAATACTATGCACAAATGAAAACTTATTTTTTTAAAATCTATTTTCATCCAAAAGCAGCTATAAACCAAGGAAAACATTAAGATTTGTAAAAAAAAAACAACTGAAACAGTTCCCAAAAAGCTATTTGGGTTCTTTCCACAAGTAAGACTTTTTCTTAGCAAAAATCTTTTGCAGAAAAGCTTTCTTGCCCACTTTTCCTCGTTTCTTCCGGTTTATCTTGTGCTAATTTTCTTGTTTTGGCACTCCTTCTTCCTTAGAATGCCCTATTGCGCAAAACAATTTCTTTATAAATATAAAAGTACGCAAAAAAGGGCATATATGTAAATGGTTTGCTATATGCTCAACCCTGAAATATTAGCAAATCTGCCCTTTTACCCTCCTTTTCTTAAAACCCATTTCACATACCAATGACAAGAAGCAAATCAACAAATCTAATGCTCCTTTCACAACCAAAAAATGCTCATTTACAAACGCGCCAAAATAGCACCCTGGATTGCTGCAAAAAGGCTTTTGCAATTTGCGATGTTTTTATTCCCAAATGCCTCATTACTTCTTCTGATCTTTGGTTTGTGCATTTGCAGCAACTCTAAGTATTTTTTTGTTGTTGTTGTTGTTGTGCCTGTGTTCGCAGTCTATTGATTAATTGCCATTTTTGAAGATACTAATTTTTTCCGGTGTAACCGCTTCAATTTCTTTGAAACACTCAAAAGCATGCCTCTTTTTACACAGCATATTGTTTGTGTTATGGTCAAAAAAAGACGTCCGTCTTATGAAAATTTTGCTGTTAAAGTTTGCTCTTCTTTTTCCCACCCAATTTATCAGCACCCAATAATTTATGGTGCAGACAGTCGCCAATTTTTTTGTCTTGCTCGCAGACATTCTCAGCCAAAAGGAGCCAAGGTAGGTAAGCGATTCAATCAAAAAGTGTTTTTGCATCCTCTACCACTTGCTACAAAATTAAAACTCTAAATTTATTATAATCAACTTAGAGTGCGATAATTTCGTCAATGTTTATCCTTTCAAACAGCAGCAAAGAGGATGCGGAAGTATTCTTTTTTTATGAAAAAATGAGTCACCAACCAAGAGAAAGAACACACACACACACTAAGAGACCATTCATTTTTGTTTTAATATCGCCTTGATGCATAATTAACGTGGGTTTCTCCGTTTCAAGCTTTATTCAACAACACCAAGCAAAAGTCCACAAATAAATATTTTCGATTGATTACTCGTAATCACTCTCCACTTCAATAACGGCTACCCATTTACTGGGCAGACAATCTATTTTTGGACGGAATTCATGCTTTTACACTTTCACTATTGCAACTCAAAACCACTAATACTAACCTTAAAGGGGCAGGAAAATTGCTTGTCACAGCACTTTCGAAATTTAAATTCCCGCGGGACCACTAAAGGCTTAGGGCAGGTTTTCCCTTAGGCTTAGACCTAAGCTCGAACCTAAGAGAAAACCTACCCTAAGCCTTTAGTGGTCCCGCGGGAATTTAAATTTCGAAAATGCTGTGACAAGCAAGTTTCCCGTCCCAGGAAGGCAAACACAATCGATTGGGACTCCCAACTTGGGAGATGCTCTCGTCGTTTGGTTTTTGCAATTAAGAAGTTATAAATATCGCCGGAAGAAACAGAAGCATCCCAGAACAATAGTTTCCTTTGAATCTAACACTTCAAAATTTTTATATTGGATTGTGCTGTTATTGATGAAGAAATAAAAATGCTTTTAGTTAAACATAATTAGGAAAAACCTCGATATAACGAACCCTAGGATTAAGTTTGGTTCAAATACTCTCGATAGAAGGAACCCTTGATATAGCGATACCCTCGATATAACGAACATTTTGGCTGGTAATCAGGGGTTCGTTATACCCAGGTTTTACTTTACTTTGGTGCTCAAATGTCGTGGTGCTCAAATTTCGTGTAACCTTTTTCACGCATCCAAATTCTCTTTTAGTTCCGCGAGTATCATTCAAATTTCATATTCCACACTTTAGAGTAATGAGAAATCTATTTGTCTATACTCCTTATTGGTGTTCCCTTTCTGGAAAAAGGCTGTCTAGCGAGAAAGGCCTCAAAGACCAAAACTTTTTGTTGCATAAGTTGAAAAAGGAGAGAAAATGTTAGAGGTGAGCAATAGCTGGAAGGAAAATATCATGCCTACCATCCCCTTTCTCTTACCATATAAACAACATTTGTTTCTTTTTTTGTTTGTTTTTTAATGCTCTAAACAACAGCCTCAGGCTTTTGGCCAAATTCTTCAACCAATTGGTCAGCTGAGCCAATTTAATCCTATTGTATAGCTTTACATACTTCACTCTCTCCTTCCTGTCAAGCGAAAATCACAAATTGATAATCCGAATATTTCGGTGAATTTGTAGTCTGTGTGGCTCTCCGTGGACTTATTTTTTTTTTTCTATCGCCCTGTTTTGCCTTTGAAATTCCTCCTATATTCCAGAGTGGAGCACAACTCACTTTTCACGTGAATCCTCCTAGTAAACACCTCAATTTCCCTGTCCAAAACAAGTGGGCATCGTCTTTTCACGATCTCTTATTGTTTTTTGCTGATTCTGGGCCCACACTCGTTAGGAATGTGGTTGATAGCCGAAAAGTATTGATAATTTTTATCTGTGAAAAAAGTTTTCTCTTTTCTTTCCTCCTAATAAATGTTGTTTTGAGAAAGTATTGAGCGGTAGTAATTGCAATTGCTTCCTCCTTCACCTGCCTAGCTGTTATTATCCAACTGGCTCCAATTATATTTTTCGTTACATGTGCCACTAAATTTTAAAAGAGAAGACAACAAAAGTAACTTGCTTAGAGAGTAAGCAAGAGAAACTACAAACAAATGTTAGAGCAATCACCAGAAACTTGAACAAAAAGATGTTTCTGGAGTTTATTTGTGAAGAGTAAACAAAGGATAGCCAGTAGCTGACTCATCTTTTGCCTTATTTTTTATTCGTGTTAGACGCATCTGCCTTTTGTTGTTAAGCTGTTTTTGCCAGCGTAAATATTAGAAAATTTTTTACTCATTGTAAAAAATAGAGCAAAAACAGTCTCTGAATGCCTAAATGATGAAGAGATTTTATCTCACAGGTGTGTGTGGGCATCTTTGACCCTTGAAGCCAGTCTACGAAGAGTTAGTCTATGTTTTGTCATAGTTGATCTAATTTTTCTCAATGTTCTGTATTTAAAACAACGAAAGGATCTATCCGAAGAGCGCTAGAAAAGTGTTTCTGGGAAGTAGACAGACAAAAAATAATCGTCTGCCACAGACACAAAATGGCTGTCTACAATTTACATAACCGCTCCTGTAGTTTACTCAGTCAAACTATAAGAATTTTGCTTCAACCTTTAAGTCTAACAACAAACTAGCGTAAATCCTTTGATAGACGGGCACCCTGCAATAGACGGGCAGTCTCTAATAGACGGGCACTCTAGGGGTCGATTGAAAAATAGACAGGCACTCTCCAAATAGGCATGAAGTTGAGTCGGTCAATCAATACTAGAATACAAACTTACGCATACAAGTTAAATCTTTTTTCGGCCTTTGTTTCTCAACTTCTTTTTGATCATGTTGACTTTTAGTTTCGTTGCTGTAAAGATAGTAAAAATCCATAATTTTTAAAAGAAAAGGAGGCTAGTCCGAAGAAGGCTAGAAACGAAATGAGCACAGTGATGGGAAGAAGTACTGCAAGAGGTCGGAAGCAAGCGAAAAACCTACAACGTGGATTGCGGCCAAGAAGCTCAGAAGTGTCACCTCGGTGAGTAATCGCTTTACGACAATTCGCAGCAGAATTCGGGAATGGATGCGTCAGGAACCTCAGCTTCAGTTTTTCAAATGAGTTAATTAACAAACTTTAAGATTCTTTGAGGTTGATCATCTTTATTGGGAGGCTACTACTGCCTAAGAAGCGTCTGCAAGGAACGGGACCGTTTCTGATGTTCAAGGACATCGATGTTCAGCTGTTTCAGCGAATTCGGGACCGCCGCAAAGAGAAGCTCAAGATCTCGCTCAGATCGATTCTTCTGGAAGCACAACAAGCATCCATCTTCAAGGAGCACCTCAGCGAGTTGAGTAAGTGTTTTCTGGGTGTACACCTTAGTTAGACAGTTGTTTCTGATGGTTATTTTTTGATTACAGATGGTAGTTGGCTGGCTGCTCTCCAACTATAACGACACTCTAGAAGCCGATCGCAAATATACAAGCACTCTGGATATCGACCAAAAAGTAGACGGGCAGTGTGCTTATCAGAGGATTTTACGGTAATGGATAGAGATCGTATTCGTATGCCTAAAACTTGGATCCACAGCTAAGTCCGACCATTTTTTTCGACATCTATTAGATCTCTCTAAGGCAAAAAATCGTAGGGATTTCGAAGTAGTCGGTCTTCATTAGACAACTCAACCATTTCACCTTTAAAAAATATCCAGCTGTGGATCCAACTTTTTGGCATACAAATCCGGTCTATAGTAATGGATCTCCTTCCCATCTTTTTCCGAAGCTTATTTGCTAGCAATGTGCACATTCACTTGCCCACCACCAAATAGTCTAGTTTGCAGAAACAATTGGTTCAATTTTCTTTGCTTCGCTTTACACAAACATGAATTTCGGACTTTTCCCTACTGGTTGTTTTGGTGGGGCAAAAAGACGAGAGTGTTAAACAAAAACTTAATACGAAAAGCAAGAAAAAGTGGTGCACAGCAGCAAGAATTGCTTTTATCTCTTTTATTGTTGTGTAATAAAGCCGTCTTTTTATCGCCAGTTCATGGTGTAATCATTTTTGATGGGAGTGGAGCACAACAAAAGAAAAACAATGGTTAGAGCCTCTTTTCACGTGGACTTTATCAAGAAAATTGGTGCAAAGGCTAAAAGATTTAGGTGGAATGATTCTTTGTTGTTTTTCCCTTCTTATCTTGTTTTCAATGCTGAT
>BBSZ01014616.1:8812-40756 GCA_000981365.1 Subanguina moxae
AGAAGAGCCAGTTGAGAGCTGAAAAAAGAGAACAGAAAATAACGAAGAGCAGAAAATATTGACTGAACCAAACAAAAATTTGAAAATGAAGTCGAAATTTCAATTTCGAAAAAGAAAATTCAAATCTCTGGCGTGCCTGGTACCCGGGAATTCAAATTTTCAAAAAATTTCTAGCATCTATCGCGAGCATGCCCCTTTAAAATGACACTGACATTTTGAAATAAACTGACATCTAAAATGACACTGACATCTAAAATGACACTGACATCTAAAATGACATGACATTTAAAATGACACTGACACTGACAGTGACACTGACACTGACAGTGACACTGACGTCAGCTTGACACTGACACTGACATGACATTTAAAATGACACTGACACCAAATGTCAGTGTCAGTGTCAATGTCAGTGTGATGTCAGTTAGTCAGTGTCAGTGTCAGATGTCATGTCAATTATGAAAACACTGATGCAGGGTTGGCGAGATTTCTGCACTGTCCGCCAATTCAAATTTGACAAACTCGGCTTGAGACAAAAATCTCACAACATGGGTATTTATTATGCTATTCAGAGCGTCTACTATTTTCAATGGCCGATGTAGCGTTGTTTAACTTTTTTTAATTAAAGATTTGTCTTTTTTTCAGTGTTTTATCGTCTATAAAAAGAGGAGGAGCCCTTTTTTTTTTGGGTGAATCTTCCTACCTCAAGCCAATTGAAGAACTAATTATAGGTGCGCCAACAGTTGCACTTTCTAATAAGACCGTCTAATTCTTTTCTCATTTTACACATGTGAATACATAACTTTTTTTTGTTCCATTGAGTGTGATGACATAAAAAGTGGTGGAGTCATCAAAAAAGAAAAGAGAATTGCTGTATTATGTTCCACTCCAAACAAAGTTGCGCCAATTCTAGGGCTTGCAGCATTTGGAGTTTCGAAAAGCTACCGCAACCACAGTCGTTAGGAAATTGGCTTTTTGGTTTTTTTTTTTAGACTGAAGCTATGTCTGAGAGCTTGTCTTGAGCTTTGCTGACCATTTGATACTCACCTAGTCTTGGGCTCAAACTCTAGAGAAGGTAATTATTCTTTTTTCCACTTTCTATTCAATATCCAAACAAAAGACTCTGCTTCCTACATGAAGAAGAGTCTAGGTCACTTTCTCACGCATTGAACAGTGTGTCAACATGGGAGTTTACTTTACGGCTCTCAATTTTCGATTCTTAGTGCTGAATAAGGTCGGAAGAGCTCGCATCCCATGTTTTAGTCATGGGATAGTTGGATTGAAAATGGTCGTGTTAGCTACAGCCTAGCTCAAAATACCTAAAAGTCGTTGAGATTTATTCTGCCTTGTCTTCCGAAAGTTTGTAATGGAAATTAAAAATTGATTTTCTTTTCAATACCTAAGCTGAAACATTGTGTTTTTGGCATTGTTTGAAAGGTCTATTTTTCTTCTTTCGAAGGGTATATTGTTTGTTTTTTTGACACCAATTAAATTTATGTTTTAGAACGGTCGATCTAGGGAGCAGGTATCGTGCATCTTTGACAAGAGAGAAGAAAGTTACTGAAATGGCTTACGATAGGAATGGAATGTTCATACTACAGATGCTCGAATATTTCGAATGGCCGCATCTGGAATCAAGAGCGTCTTCTGTGCCACACAAGTCAATTGCTGCGTTGAAAGCTTGGTTGGTGAAAGAATGGCCCGATATTCCGTAATAAATGTTTCAAAAAGCCATTGAGGATTTCCCAAAACGACTTTGTAAATGTATTGCAGTTGGTGATGGGCATTTTGAGTGGATAAAGATAGCGTTTATACACCAATCGAAAGAATAGAAAGAGGGCTTTCAAGTGCTACCAAAAACATAATCATTCACTCTAGGTATTGTCAAATGGTATGGTGTTGATTTTCAGATGATAACAAGAAAACTGATCATTACCCTGCTCCTATCACTTTTCTTCGCAACCATAGCAGTTGGTGAGTGTCTAGTAAGGGTATTCTGTTAGCAAATGTAAGGTGCAGCTCTTTGAGGTGCCGACGGTGCCGTATTTCCCGAGTGTGAGCAAGACTCAGACTGTCCTGAAGCCTTCAGCTGCAAGTTAGTCTGCAACAGTTCCTGCAACTCACTCTGTGTTCCACTCAAAAAGATGTAAACACTTAAGACCTACAGACCATAGAACAAAGCTTACTTTTCTTTCAGAAATCCACATCCACAACCATCTTTGCCACCTCGAGACTCCTCAGAGCTGGACTCTCCATTTGCAGCTAATGTTGGTTTTTGGAAACCATAGCATTGTGCTTTTATCCACAGTATTGATGGGACATAGGACAGTTGGCTATGGTTTTTTCCAAAAATTTTCATATTTTTGGAAAGAAATATCATTTTTTTTCTTTGTTATTCTATTTGTTTAATGGCTCAAATTGAAATCACCCCTCAAATTACTCATTTATCCCCTCAAATTGCTTGAGCTTGACCATCTCGGCTGTTTTACAACAAGTTTTTCTAATTTTTTTGTGCAATATGTAGCCCTGGATCTGCTCTTTCTAATGCAGTATGAGTTGACTCAATAATACTGAAAAAATTGACAAAAAATTAGAAAAACTTGTTGTAAAACAGCCGAGATATGACTGCAAGTAATGTGTTAAAAATCGGTGTTAAAAAATATCGGATATAGTCCAGCTTTTAATCATATCTCGGCAACCAAGCCACTTTCAGATTTGGATTGCTGATGTCATTTTGACTGCTGAGATGCCTCAGAATCCAAACTGGGTACTTCTGTTCAAAAATATCAAAAATTTTGTCAAAAAAAACCATAGTCAACTGTCGTTTTATGCATTGGGGGTTATTGGAGAAAAGCAGCTGTATCTCAGCTTCCTGACTTTTGATTTAAAAAAAATCTCCTTTCACCATTCAACAGCCCTGCCAATTCTGCGTGGAAGGACCGGTTGAGCAGGAAGAACCATTAAGCATGGATCAAAATGGAAAAAAGTTGTGAGCTTGAGGACACAAAGAGTTGGAAAATGACTTCTGGACGGTTAAGTGTCAAAAGTTTATGGAAAAAACACAAGGTTGGAGTGTCCTTCGACGCAGAACTGGCAGGGCTGTGGCATGAGGTAGGTGAGATACGGCGAACAAGAGTGCTCCTACCAAAATTTTAGACGATAGAGCTGTAGAAGCAGAGGCTCTAAGAATAATTTACTTAATTGCTGTCAGCAAACATTTACTTTGCTTGCCAGGAAAATCCATTCGCTGTTAGCCACGCTGATGAGCCGACCACTGCTCTCGTAATTGGTGAGAAAGAGTTGGAGGCAGAGGTGAACAAGTCGGGAGATTCGACACCACAACCACCACCCAAATTTGTTGCTGCAACAGAGAGTGAAGAAGGCACTTTGTGGAGCCTGGCACCTGGAGAGCTGACTACTGGCTCCAAGGAACAGCAGATATTGCCCCCTTCTTTCAGTCCTCAACCTCCTGCGTTTAGTGCCCCTCCTGAGACTAGTCCAGCACCAACTACTCATCCAGCTTCCACAAAACCCAGCTCTTTTTCCTCCTCTTCAGAAAGCAGTATGCAGCAGTTCCTATTCCGCCTTAATGTTTGTCAGTTTTAGAGGAGCTCCAACAACCACCCTACAAATCGAGCAGGGAAAAAGAGGGAAAGCAAACTTCCAAGAGGAGGTATCAAAAGTTGGTCCTATTAAAAATTTGATTGCTTCTTTTGCCTTGGTGCCCCGCCTGTTGGTTTTTTGGTGTAAAGGGTGTAAAGGAACAACTTAATAGCGGATACAGCTGATACAGCCAGTTTGCAGAAAGACCACTGTTGTGAAGACGAGCCCATCCTCCCGATCGTTGGAGACGTTTTCTACCATCTCTCCCACCACTACCACCACCGCCACATACAACTGGCAAGAGGAAGAGGAGGAGCAAAAGAGTAGCAAGACGACTCCAGCCAAGCAACCTTTTAAAAAAGCTAAAGGAAAGTTAAAAATAGTCAAGACCAATAAGCCATCCAAATCCTCGTGGACAACCAAAAAGACTATTGCTCCTGCTTCTCTTGCTGATGGTAAAACACTAAGAACCGCCTTTTTTTGTTCGAATGTTTGTATTTAGGATGTCCAGCTCCACCAATTTGTGGAAAAAACTGTGGAGGTAATGGACAGTTTTATAAAAATGATATACCGTATAACCTCTATTAATCCTCCCCCCTCTCTCGTCACCACAGTCGGTGGTCAACCATTTTTTACGGCTCATCCAGCCAACAATAGGGTACTGACACCACACTCAAAAATGTAGCTGAAATTTAGGGCTATATTTTTGAGTATGATGTCAGCACCCAATTGTGGGGTGATTGAGCCGTAAAAAATGGTTGACCACCGACCGTGGTGACGAGAGAGGGGGGAGGATTAATAGAGGTTATACGGCACAGTTTAACCTCGGTTATCCGGCACCCCTGGAGACCGGCCTCATTTTGGCCCTAATTTGCCTCTTTTAATACCAATTATTTACTTCATTATTTTGTTACAATCTCAAATTTTTTGTTGAAAAGGGTAAATCTGGGTCAAGCAAGGCCCTCTAGCACAAAGATTTGCAAAAAATGTGTGTTTTTATTTAAAAAAAACTTGGTGATGATGATAGAATACAGCAAGTACCAAAAACCGTTTCAGTGGTAATTAACGAGTATGGGTGCCAAGCTTGCCGATGTCTGTGGACTTCAGGACGTAAGCACTCTTACATCTTGCAGTCCTATTCCGCAACGTGAGGGTTTTACCTTGGTACCTTTGTTGTTTTAGTTTCTTCTAAGCACTTCTAATGTACCTTTTTGTCATAGAAGGTTGCTTTTTGGGTTTCAATTTCCCTATTTTGCCTTAGGGTAGGCCAGCGTAGGTTAGCCGTAAACCACTAAAGCTCGGTGAAACAGGGTATACATCCGGTTTCGGCCAACCCATGCTGGCCTACTCTAAGCCTAAGGCTTAGTTGTATGCCTAAGTATAGTTACTGGGGTCTAAAAACACCAAAATATCACTCTAGGGCTGTTTACTTTGGTTCCCCCCAAAGCAAAATACCCTATTCTCTCTAACAGAACCACACCCCTTCTCCCCCTAATTCAAAATCGTGTTTTTGGCCTACTTTTTGGAGACAACTCCCAAGCAAGTTACCACTCAAATTGTAGCTTATTGTTTTAGCTATAAACAGGGTGGTAACTTGCTAAAGTAAAGCTGCTCCATTGTTTTTAGCGCATTAGAAATGCTTAGAAGAAGCTAAAACAACAGAGGTACCTAAATAAACCCCTCATTGTGGAATAGGCCCAATGTCGCTGTCATGGCACTACAAATCAGCCCCACTTTTAGCCTGTTCCACCGACCTAGACTGCGCCGGCCAAGGCCTGTTCTGTGACCTGGGCAGGTGTGAGTGCAAGTCCGGCTATGAGCACGACAAAGAGCCTGGGGTGTGCAGACTTGTAGCCAGAGACAAGCCCACTCAACAAGGTCAAAAAGACACAGAGTCAACAAAATAAAAAATCAACTCCATTTCAGGCATAAGACTGTCTTCCTCCACAGGTGGACTTGTAAGTGGCAAATCCTCCAAAAATTCGCCCCTTTCCAGGTATCTGTCCTGCTTTTTTACTCATTTGGGTGTAACTTTGGTGTGTTTTAGACATCTACAAAAGATTGGCAGCATTCACCAGAACAGAGCTCGACGCTCCCCTCCATTTGCGGACAAACCCATGCGAGAAGAAAGACTGCAATGGCCAGGTTTTTAGCCCACACTTACTCCTTGTATTTATGTTTTGCACCCATGGGAATGTCTTTCATTTGTATAACATAGATTTCCATTATTAGAATTGGTGGTTGGTGTGTTTAATAAAATATTATTTCCTAACTTTTTGTTTGGGTCAATTTTTGTGGCTTTTTAACTGTTGGGTTGCACGCAAAGCACCTACGGTTTCATCGGTTATATGGCTGTTAAAAAAGTAAGCATACCTTTAACACATAATTTTAGGGCATGCTTTTTTATTTGAGAATTTTATTAGCCCTGTCAAGACATATCTGAGGCAAACTACCACTTAAATTGTAGCTTATTGTCTTGGCTACAATTTGGATGGTAAGTCGCCTGAGAGACGTCTGCGAAAATTGGGTCAAAAACACAATGCCAAGAACACGATTCTGGATTGGGGAGTTAATAGAGGACATACACGGGAACATAGGACATTTGAGAAGTAAACTTGTTCGTCTTTTGCCATACGCTGTATTTCTGTAGACATATAAAATGTGTCTAAATAAATCCGTTAAGAGAAAATGTCGCACATAAAATAGCTCCAGTGTATGAATATATATAAACGATCTTTCGCCCATTTTGATATTGATCTCTCTAAGGCTGAAATTGTAAGGATTTTGAATTTGCCGGTCGTTTTTACACAACTCAACAGTCTCGCCTTTAAAAAAACCAACTCTTGATTTAACAGACTAAATCGAGAGTTAAAATCGTGGGTTAAATCGAGAGCCGGATTTTTTGTAGGTGAAATTGTTGAGTTGTGTAAAAACGACCGGCAAATTCAGAATTCCTACGATTTTTTGCCTTAGAGACATCTATATCAAAATTGGCAAAAGTTGTCGAAAATTGAGGTAAAAAAATGGTCGGACCCACCTGTGGATCGAACTTTTTGGCACATGAATCCGGTCTCTAGTAGTTAGTTTAGCCTTCTTTAATTGCATAGTTTTTAGGGCCCTGTGAGAGTGATGAAGACTGCCCTCCAAACCTTTACTGCATTCAGTTTGACTGCTGGACAGTTCCCGAAAAGCCGATTCGTCATCTAAGCCATTTGACACATGGCAGAAGAGATTCTAGATCTGAAACCCTGCGCTCTTTTGCAATGAAAAGACACTCTCCAAAAGTATATTCCACCTACACCTCCACATCCAATGACTCTCCCTTGGACACTTCATTAGCTCCACCGCCCAGCTTGCCGTCAACTCTTGCCACTATCAACAACACCAATTATTCCCAACTTCGAACATTGGCATTTCCTGGCTTTAATTATAAACAAAATCAAGGGTAAATTTTAATTGCCTATTTCCGTCATAAGGAATATTTAAAGAAGTTCGATGTTTTGGCCTTATACGACAATCAAGGGGTTTTTTTTGTCTTGGTCCCCCTGTTGATTTAAAAACGATAAAAAAAACTATTTTCCAACCTTTTTCGTCATAGAAAGCCAACTTTTGGGAAGTCGAAAATTAACGGTATTCTTAGATCTCAGCTATTACACTTAGGTATACCACTAAGCCTTAGGCATACCACTAAGCCTTAGGCATACCACTAAGCCTTAGGCATACCACTAAGCCTTAGGCATACCACTAAGCCTTAGGCATACCACTAAGTCTTAGGCTCAGGGCAGGCCAGCATAGGTTAGTCGTCAACCACTAAACCTATGTATAACATGGTATACGCTAAGTCTCGACTAACCTACGCTGGCATACCCTAAGCCTAGCGCTGTCGCTTATGTATAAGTGTAGTTCTATTTTTCTTATCGTTTTTAGCTTGTTAGAAATGCAAGGCTAGAAGAAAAGAAAGAAAGAAAAAAAATCCAGAAAGTTTCTCAAAAAAAATAAACAGAAGCGACAAAAGTTGTAGAGCCAACGTTTTACGATACAAACCAATTGAAAAGCTATTTTCGCCCCATGCGCTGCCTCACTCTGTCTCGGCTGAGAGAACATCATGCAGAAGACTCGGATCGCCAACCTCTGAGCTGAAAAAAAATTGATAATGATAATACATATTGCAGAGGAGAGGCGGACAGACCCCCTTCTCGAAGTCCACCATCCATCAAAACCCTTTCTCCGGCGACAATTGCACAGGAGTTCGACAAAGATGTTGTTAGCATGTTTAATTGATGATAAATAAAAAATAGGCATTCAGATTTTCGACCCCGACTGGGACAAGAATGACGACTCCAGCTCCAGAATTGGCACTACAACTTCCAGAAGTATAGAGCAAGTTGACAGTCCTGAGACTGAAGATCAACTTTCCAAAGCAGAAGTGCCAAGAGAGCATTTAGAAAGCCAAGCGCATACAGACAAGGGAAAAGTTGAAGGGGAATGGCAGGAGATGAGAAATTCTCAAACCATTGCTCTACCAACAACACCCTCAACACCAAAAGATGGCCGAATATTTTTTGATTATTCCAAAGAGAATCGTGTACGCAAACCAGTCAGAGTGCAGGTGATCAACGCTAGAGGTGGGCAAATATTATCAAATGGTGTGTAAAAACACACCGCCAAAACTGAATCTTTCAGAAAGTATGCAGGATGAGTGCAACAAACACAGAGATTGCGGAAAAACCTATATTTGTTGCAAAAAACGATGGTGGTGAGTGAATTTCTGAAAACATTTTTGACTTTATTCACTAGAGCTGTGAAAGAATACCGACGAGCTGGTGCCATGAGTGTTAAAAAATGGGTGCTAAAACATGTTTAATCGCATTTTTCATATGAAGTCATAAATATTTTAGAGGTAGCAGGATAGAGTGGCACGCCACAACTAGAAAGAATACAGTACAGTCGCTAATAATAATGAGGGGACCACGCAAACTGGTTTTTACACCAGTAAAAGAGTCTTCTCTCATCAGAGTCTTCTCACATAGCCAGCGTATCACTTTAAATCTAGTCGATTGAGATCAACTATCGATGTTTTGCTGGAGCACAGCACACTATTTTAAATATATCTTAAACATTTATAAATCATCATTTTTTACTGTTTCAGCGATCTGTCCGACGAGTGCGGTTTAGCCAAATTTTGTTTGCCCGTAAGTGGTTGGAGTTACAAACACATAATCACCAAAATCTAAACTATTGCTTTTGGTTAGATTTGATTAGCGTTAGTTTCTTGGTGATTCTTGTGACAATGAAAATGCTTACCGTATTTGCTCTAATAGGCGGGCACCCCTAATTCAAAAAAATGTGTTTGTGGCATTGTGTTTTTGACCTATGTTCTGCTGGTGTCTTCTGGAAATGTTATATACCAAAATGTAGCCTAGATTATAAACTACATTTTGGTATATAACATGCCCAGAAGACACCAGCAAAACATAGGTCAAAAACACAATGCCACAAACACACTTTTTTGAATTTAGGGTTGCCGCTTATTAGAGTAAACACGGTACTTATAATATTGCAGAACTGCCAGTTGACCAAAATGACGTACTTGTCGTCATCTCGCGTACAAGGGGAGCCTCTACTGGACCTAATTTATGATTAACGCTGTGCTTATTATGTTATAATAATGTACATTTAAGGTTTAAGTGAAGAAATAGTATGCATACCAGAGATTCTTTGTACACCGTCTAAAAGCTTTTTGTCTGCTCTTTAAAAGGGTACCAATGGTACCATCTTTCAGCTTAGATAGAAATCAATAGCTGCATTTATTTTTACGTAAATAAATAAACCAGATTTACTGGAATAAGAACAATGCAACAGGAGAGCAATTATGTTTGGATAAATATGCAGACAAGGCATTAAACCGATGTACATCACGCAGTAACGTCGACTAATTCTGGCGGTAAATCAGATTTAGGATGTTTGCTCTCAAAGTGCTGCTTGTAAGTCCTGAAACAATGCTCAAGTACATAATTAACCCTAACCAATACAAAATGTTACTTAGGATCCGGCATCAATGCCTAAAGAAAGAATTGTGATCAATAAAAATACACACCCGACCGAGCCAGCATCCAAAAAAAAATTCTTTATAACTGAACAATATATTTAGAGATGTTTTTTTTTAATGAAAAAAAATTCCAAATCAGAATTTTAACCTTGCCCTTTTTGAAACAAAATTTGTGCCATAGGGGGCATCTCCCCAATGGCATAACCCTTATCGGACACAGTCCTAGAATTGATTACAAAAACATTACCATACACACCGTACACTTGTGATTCAATGCTTTCAATGCGGCCTTCTTCTGATCACCACCTTGGCCTTTCTTGGCCTCCTAAAAAGCGTTAAAATTGACAAAAGGGGACGAGCCATAATGAAAACGGATAAAAAAATACCTCTTGCCTCTTTAAGTTCTTAGCCTGCGATTGAGCTTTTTGATGACCACGAGCCATTTGGACTTCTCACTCAAAGAATAGATTCAGGAAGCTGTGACAACCGATAACTAAATGCTCGTTTGTTTCAATACAAGTGCATTAATAACTGGTTTAATAAATGATCGAGATGCGAGAAGAACAAAAACACAGCATCGAAGATAAATCCACCAGAACAGTTTTACTAAGCGACAAGGAACAATGATTTTTACAACGAATAACAGAAAAATTGTCACTATGCATTTCTCCAACGGCCTTAACTCAAACAATTTCAGCTTCTCCTCCAACCTAAAAAATCAAACTGAACTGGCAACAAGAAAAAGCCAAAAAAAGCTCACCTCTTCAAGAATTGTCTTAAGTTCATCAGCCTCACTTTGTCCTAAATCTCCCTTGACCTCCACTGGAGCACTTTCAACAAATTTCTTAGCCTGCACCAAATTGAGCCCTTAACACATAACTTTAATCTTCATGTGAGCTACCAACAAATTTCGTAAAAGATGAACCTGGAATGAGATCACGGATTTTCTTGATCAATGCAATCTAAATTAAATATCAGCAAGAGACTTAAGAAGATGCGGGTAATAAACCTTTTTTGTGTCATCGAATTTTTTCAGCTTAACGGCAAACGATATCTTCTGTGGAGTAGCAGCTACCGCGGGGACCTCTTCTTCGGCGGCTAAAATTCAAAAAGAAACTTATGCGCAAAGAAAATTCGACCCAAGTTTTACCTGCAATTGGAGCAGCAGACACAGTCGGCATTACCATTCCACTCGGCATAAAGGGCGCATCGGGGATATTCAACCTGCAATAACACCTTTATTTAAACCAATGACAAAGATCTCTACCTCACCTCTTTTTAAGGGCGTAATTGAGATCACTGACTTCGAGCCGAAAAAAGAATGAGTTACCAGAAATACGTGAAAATAATTTTAAAAGCAAACAAAGGCAAGCTGACTATTTGCTCCAGAAGATTTTCCACGCGGGCTGACATCTTTTTTACTTGATCATTAGGCGCTGAAACGGCAGGTTGACCGACATCTAGTGGAACACCAGCACTCTCGGCATTGGTAGCAGCAGAGGAATAATTGGCACGGACACGACAAGCAGAAGAAGACATTGCGAATACACGGCAACATCCTTTTAAGATCATCATCTATAACTTAAAACCTTTTAAAACTTATAAAATAAATGTCAGATAAATGCTTAAAACACTGTTTATTTAAGGGTAGGGGCCAGTTTGAGATAAAGCCAGTTTAAGATGGACAGTCTGAGATGGTTTTTAATTTCGTTGGAAGTTTGTCTTGAAAGGAACCTTTATAAGTTTTGCAGTTTCTCCTCGCCCATGCACCAACCAAATTAAGTGAATGTCCACTTGGCATATATATTTTTTTCACTTTAGGCTCGTAAACCCTTTATTTTTGCATTAATTAGGGTTTTCTAAAAAAGGTTTGACAAGGATGAATTACCGTCTTACAGGCTATTTTTGATTTTTTGAAAAAACTGAAAATCACCCTATAAAGGATTGGCTCGACATTGTCAAACTTTCTTTAAAAAGCTCTAATTAGTACAGGAAAGACGGAGGCAAGAAAAAAATTCATACCAAGTGAACATTCACATGGTTTGGTTACGGCATAAGCATCCATGGCTAGTATCGGTGTGAAACACTTTGTGAACCACTAAATCTAAGTGAAGCAACCTAAGTTAAACAGGGTGTACGCTCATTCATGGCTAACCTATGCTAGTCTATTCTAAGCTTAAAGTCTAATTGTATGCGCAATGTTCAACTTTTTACTTCTTACTTACATACAGTCACAAAACCCATCTCAAAATTAGTTTACCCACGGAGTTTTCAGTGGTCTACTGCGTGCAAGAATCACTTGTAAACAGCATAATTTAAATCACAAAAGAATAAATTTTAAAAACTACCTTTGGCCCCATGTTCGTAGAATATTTCGTAGAAATACAAAAATTTCTAAATTTGCGAAACGTCTAACCGCCACAAAAATAGGCGAAGAAAGCAAATCCAAGACAAAGGCGATTGCACAGCCCTCAAAGCTACAATAAGCAACGAAAAGAATAAAAGTATTTTTATTTGTGCTCAACGTACAACAGGTGCGAGACATTATGCAAATTCAAAGCATGGACTTATTGTTGATCCTTTCTACCACGCGTCTTGAACAGCCGGTTCGCTCCGACTCCTTGCTTCAATCGATAATTGTCGACTACCTTCTTCATGAACTTGAGATCACGAGCTTTTTGCACAGCAGCCACCCCTGAAACAGCACGACAGAGTAAATAGAAGCAAATAACATAAATACTCATTGACACCGTACCCGAAACTCCCGTCCAACCAAGTGATTTGAAACCGCCAGCAAAAAGCACTTTACTCTTATTGTGCTTGTCGCTGAATGAAGCTTTTTCTGGGCCCAATGATTGCCTGAAATACCGCATCAGAGCTCTGTGACCCACTTTGGCACCTGAATTAAATAAATTTAACACACGGACACCTATTAAAGGACAAATCTTGAAGCCACCTGAAGGGAGAACGAGAAAAGCACCTAAGAGAGGTAAAATTTAAAAACAAAATTACCGCTAAATAGTTGAGTTACCTTCATCAATAAGAGTATTATCACCCTCAGTCAGATCACCGGCTTCCATTAAAAGAGAACTTAAATGACCAATTATCAAAAAGAAGAATAAACGAGAAGCCTCGCTCACCTGTAGTCGTAATAGTCGATGTATTCTACAATGTTTTCACCTTCAGTGTTAAAAAAACAATGGTTCTTGTCGCGCATGTGCTTTTTACAGCTGTCTAAAAAACAAAAAATAAAACGCTTCAACACGTAAAATTAAAATTACCAATATCACGAAAACGCTTGGCAGTATTACTACACGCAATGCAATAATTCCCACACCCAATTTTCGAGCCTAAAAAGTTTCCAACCGTCTAACAGTGAAAACCATTTTCGACCTACCCAAATAGTTTAAGAGACCGACAATATCCGAGCAGTACTCAGCATCTGGTATCGAAAAACCGTGCTTAATTGACATATGCACAATATTCTCATCGGTTGTAGAAGATACAACATTGCAAAACAGACAGGAACTTTCAGGAATAGCCTAAACGCCAATTGGATAAAATATAGTTTAGCTAATGCCAAGCAGAAAAATTAACCCTCGATTCATCATACTCAATGTCATCTGCCTCATCATCTTGACCAGAATCCACCGTACGCCAACCAGAAGAACCAGAACACTCAGAAGTTACTGAAGAAGAGTCAAACGCACTGTTTTCACTAGTGTTCAGAATCTCTTTGACATTACTGCTAGTAAAGTCGGCCTAAACTACACATGCTTAAAAATTTAAATTCAGGCACTACTGTATCATACCCCCTCCCCAAAAAAATAAATACACCATTTTTCGCCCTTTTACTATTTTTTCTCACCGGACTATGGCAAAAAAAAAAGGCTTGAAATGCATCTATTTCTCTGATATTTTGCTCGGATTCATTTCATATGTAAGTCTGAACGTGCATCAAGCCCCCTTACGGGGACGATAGTGGTTTAAAGTTGAGATGCCCACCCATGCATACCTCAGAGAAAAATGACTCGAGAAGAAGCTCTGGATGCATGAAAATAGCATGCATACCAGAGCTTCCTCATACGCTAGAGCTCAGTTGGCAAAACTATGTTCAATTTCCTTTTTTTTAGCGGGCCCTCCTAAAAGAGTGGCTCCTTAATTGTCCCATCCTCTCCCTATGCAGTTATTAATCCCTTAAAAATAATGACAAAATGCATTTCATATGGCCAATATAACTTAAAATACCCAAGTATTTGGGGGGGGGGTGTGTTTTTTCTTTTTTTTTTTGGGGGGGGGGGGATCTTCATAATCCAATAGTGTCTAAATTCAGTTTGTCAGGCCCTACGTCATCATTCACTGTCTTATCCAAAGCACACTCCTTATGCTTTTTTGAATTGAGGTGGTTTATATACGCATTCTTTGATTGAAACGGCTTTTTGCAGTCTTTACAAAACGAAGACTCTGAAGATGGCAAAGAAGATGAAATGCCGGCCTAAAAGAATTTTGAAACAATTAACTAAGTCGAACAGAGAAAGGCAAGAAGGACTAACTGCATCGAAGATTTTTACTTTGGCGGAAAAGTCTGCTGCAGAAATTGGAGGCAGAGAGGCCACCTAAATTGAAATAACAAGCCAATGTGCTGTTAATCATAAACTAAAATCTGTAACCTGACGCTTCACGTTGTATCTGTGCCAGTCAGTTTTGTAGTGCTCTTAAAATTTTACTTGCATCGAAAAAAATCTTAAAGCTAACACGTACCCCTCTGTATCTCAGAACTACCGAAAACAAGACGGCAGCTCATGCATGTCAAACCGGTACTAGAGTCAAGGCATTGCTTTTCCTCTGGCATCTTTTCTAAATCATACATTTCAAATTGAAGTGCATAAAACTCAAAAGTTCTACGGAATGTATTTGTCAGAAAACTTTAAGGGACACAGGACAATGATCAACATCATATTTATTTCGTAACAATTAACAAATGACAAATAGTGCTCGAAGGCACTTAGGAGACAAGAGCTGAAGCAGTACTAGACTCATACTTCCATGCTGGTGGAAGCTGGCGCTTCGTCTTGTAGTAACGAGACAGTCGATGAATTCGCGATTCCACCAAGATCAGACGAAACTTCGAGTCGATGTCTTTGCGATATTTCTAAAAGAGAAGATATTTAAAAAATGTAAGGCTCTGAATACATAAGAAGTCATCTAACTAACCTCCAAATGCTTGCGAATGCTGACGGCTTTCTTAATCAAGTGGTAGAGGTCCTCCGGAATCTCGGGAGCCATTCCCTAAAATAAAATTACATTTACCAATAGTAGTCAAATAAAAAGAATGAAAAATGCAAACTTTAGACTTCAAAATTCGCACGATTTTGTTACCAGTGACACGACGAACTTGAGCAACACCATGAGAGTCACGAAGAATCACACCAATCTGAGATGGACGAAGACCTTTACGGGCCAGCTTAACAATTTGCTCTTCTACATCAGTGCTCGTCAGCTTCATCCAGGTTGGAACAGAGCGGCGATATGGCAGAGCAGAGCGCGAAATACCTTTTCCGGGATTGTGCTAAAAACAAATGCCGGAGTTCATAATAGAGTAGTTCGCTCTTTCTTACCATACGCCCCATGGTTGCTTTTGCGAATATTCCTCGTTTGCAGAAAGAAGCTAAAAATTTAATATAACTTGAGGTTTTACGTAGTCAACTATGTGTTTAGTCAATCGAAACACTACATATTAACCGATGTGACACAAAAATTTTTTTGTTCCGTCGAAGGTATCGTAATTTTCAAAGGCTTTCTCTGCAAGACAACGTTACTTTTGTAATTGAATTCGAATTTTCTGTCGTTAATGACTACTCGCAATCAGTCTTTCAAAAGAAGTCTCTTTTCTTGACTGACTCATGGGTTTCAATTTTTTTAATTGCGACCTCACGCCTTTGATAAAATTCGTGCTAATCCAAAAAACCATAGAAATGTCATGAATTTGCGTGAGACTTTTCAAGATTCACTCTTTCATATTCTTTTCGTAACTCTGGTCCAGCGCTCTGGGTTGGTAGATTTGAAAATCTTGAACCGGGGTTCAAAATTAGTGATGCAGACGATGCGATTAGTATAAGGTTATCAAAATTAAAAATTTACTTTAGAAAATGACTGAATCTGAGTTGGCTATATACAGTGCGGAAGAAGTTGCTCAGCACAATGAGCAACAATCAGCATGGATTATTTTAGACGTAAGTCTTTTTTTATATATTTTGCCGCTATAGTTTTTGAAGTTATTTTTTAAGCTTTTGGATAAAAATCCTATCTTTTTAGAACCTTTTTTACTTCGAGGTCTCCTAATAATCAAAAAGGCCTTCGCAATTTGAATAAGAATGTGGATCAGCAGGCAAACCATTTTCCGATTTTTTTTGATTCGCATTTCTGAGGTTTTATTGCCCATTGGGATGCTTCAGAAAAGAACAATTTCTGTATAATAGACAACCTCTATCAAACATTTTAAGAAGTTTCCAAGCCTACTGAAATCAACCGCTCTCCTGCCAATACTCATTATTTTTTAACTGCTGCTAAAGCAATCTCCCCTTTGAATGGGACATGGATCCTTTAACTAGGATTTTCTAAACGCTACAATCGTGTTTTTCGAATTTCATAGAAAAAATGATGGATGTTATCCCTGATTTTAAGAGTTATTCCAACAAAATGTGTTTTTTCAGAACCAGGTGTACGACATCACGAAATTCCTTCATGAGCATCCGGGCGGCGAGGAAGTGCTGCTGCATCAATCTGGTATGAGTCTGTTCTGAGCTAGTCTTTAATTTTTTGTTCATTTTCAGGACAGGATGCTACCGAAAGCTTCAACGATGTCGGTCATTCAGCCGATGCCAGGGCTATGGCTAAGGATTACCTGATTGGCAAATTGGCAAATGTGACTTCCACAGTTGAGAACGTTCGGGCTACCGGCAATGACAATGTGAATGAAAATTCTTGGAAGGAAATTTTGCGGAGCCCGACTTGGTTAGCTTCGACTATTGGCCTTAGCGAAATTTTAACTTAATGTATAATTCTTCGCTATTTTTCAGGAGCAACTTTGTTATTCCCGTCTGTATCTCATTTGGCGTGTTTGCGACTTATAAGGTTATGCAGCGTATTTTGTCGCGTGTTTGACAAGTATATTGCCACTTAAATAAGTTCCTGCAGAGATGCACGTTGTTTAAATTGTGAAATCTGTTTTCAATAAATGTTTATTCCAAAAAAGGAAAGTTTTCAGTTTGCTCGGTAACTCATTTCTTGTTTTCAACCATGATCACGTGGTAGCCAAACTTTGTTTTCACTGGAGGGTCAGTGTAGACCTAGAAACACGCAGTTTAATAATTTTTATTTGATGCGTTTAAAACCAGGCCTGTGCTGGCATCCAGAAGAGTCCCTCGGAGGGGAGGCCAATTCCTCCGGCTTCCGTCAGAGACCGGAGGCGGAGGAAAAATTTTTTAGGACCGAAGGCCGTAGGAAAAATATTTTAAAGGTATAGGCCGGAAGCGAAGGACGATTTTTTTCTGAACACAGGACTTCTAAAACTCTACCGGTTTGTCAATTGTGCTTTTCGGTAGATCGAAGGCAGCATCTTGGAATGATCCGATCATGCTTCCACGCGACATCCAACCTAGATCTCCTCCACTCCTAAGTTTTTAGAGTTTGTCCACTAGATTTTGCAAATATTATATTGAAATAACCTGGCTTTGTCCTCGCTAAATTTAGCAGCCACTTCGTGAAATTTTGCACCAGCTTTGAGCTGCTCGATAGCCTCCAAGGCTTTTGACTGAAATTTGGATTACAAGTTGAGTGTTTGCGGTTCCGTAAAATCCATGTTATCTTCACCTGTTTTTCACATCTGAATTTTTTTTGAAATGTAAGATTAAATGCTAAGTGACATTATGATGGAAGTGTTACAGTATATGGCGAACTTTCACAGAGGTTCCTCCCTTAGCTTCTTTTTTCTCTGTTTTTTCTGCGAGTTTAACTTTTGCAGCATTTTTCCCTGTATTTTTTGAAGCCATCTAAATATTTTCTTGTTACCAAATACTGCTTTCAACCAATTCAAAATTAACTCCATGGAGCATTCCCTTCAAGCGGAAGAGACAAATCCACAGAATTGAGTCGAAATATATACGAACAAAATGCCAAACAAAATGCCAAATTGAAGAGCCTGCGCACATTTGAATGCTCTTTGTTAAATAAGCAAATCGCTTATGTTCTGAACTTATTATTTTTTGTATTATTATTTTTTCAAGCCTCTGCATTTGTTTAATTTTAGATAGTTATGTCCGACATAGTTGGTGCCATTAAGCTTCATCCTAAAAGAGCTTTGCTTTTCGCTGTGGCTGTAGGTGGATCTGTGATGACTCTGCAGCTCTTATGGAGGTCTGTTGCTTCCCACGCTGGCCTAAAACATAGTTTCTCATATAATTTTAGGCGTTTCTTTTCATGCCGTCAGAAATTACCGAGATTAGCAAGCAAGTGGAAAATATCAAATAAATGTGAGATCGATGTAAGCGCGTTCAACTCTGCTATCGATGGCTTGGAAATTGTTCTCAATGAATTAGTATGTTGCCTTGTATTCTTTAGCTTTTTTAGCCATTAATGAAAATTGTAGGAACCGCACAAATTTAAGTCTGACGTAAGTCGGGGAAGGTATGACTTGATAGCTTCAATTATTGCTCGGCTTCGTGGAATCTGTGGTGACTTGCAAAAATACATGTCAGACGACTTAAGGTACTACGGTTAACTTATTTATTTTTAAATTAACAGAGTTGTGATGCTTTTTTAAATTTCGTAATCGATTTTTCATAATTGCTGAGCATCGAATAACTTGCGAAAATTTGCATGGCCGTCAAGTCCAAACATTGCCATGTAAAGATTTATTTCCCGCGAAGTATTTAGGAAGAGCGCCATCACAGATGAAATTGCCAGAACCGTGTGGAGTCAGAAAACTTCAAAAGCTTTGCCTCGCACTGGCACTCTTTCTGTGTTTTCCGAAGTATAAGTCTTGCTTTTACTTTTCAATCTACTATAGTTTGCAAAATTTTTTTTTTTACGTTTTAGGACTCATTCGCAACGGCAAACGACGAATTAGTAAACTTTTGGACACAATTTTGGCAGTAGATATTAATATAGATAAACTAATTTTGGATGGGCGAGAACTTAAGAGATGTAGAAAGTGGCATTAGCATGAATTTCAATGAAGTAGAATCTCTTGACAGAAAGGTAGATCGTTAACTAATTAAATTTCTTAATTACTTTTTTGAACATTACCTATCTGCGCCTTTTTTTGTTTTAGCTCTACGCGGAAGGATTGAAGGCATTCGAAAGAGGTCAAATTAAGTACAGAAAATCGAGGTAAGCTTGTGCGGGCCTATTCCTCTCTGCTCTCTGCCATGAAGTTATTTTCTTAGAGCTGCTATATGTGGGTGTGAAAGTGAAACTGATTTTGGTAATTTGCAACATGCCAGAACTCAACCTTGACCAATTTTATTGATTTTTCAGCGGTAAAGCTCTATTGCCTGCGCAAGGCTTTCAAAATTATTATGGATGATGATCAAAAAATGCACTGGCTTATCCAATCAGGTCGCACTCTTATTGGTAACACTAAATTCTCGTTGCTTTTTCCGGTAAAAGTTTGTTTTTTGCAGCTGACCTACTTCGAAATGGTTTGCTATTTTTACTTTGTTAAATTTCACATCGTTATTGCTTCCGTTTAAGATGGAAAAGATCCTGGTGCTTTTTGTGAGTTTCATTTGTAAATTTGAGGAAAAAGCGAGACGCCGTATGGTTTCTTCCTCTTCTAGACTTGGCTTACGATAGGATGATGCAGTTTTTGGTGAAGGAAGAAAATCGCTCAATAATTGAAGAGGAAATGAAACTCCGAAAAGTCAGATTTTTTAATCTTTACTTCTCCCATTAACCTTTTGTTTCTTTATTTTCAGGTTGAAGAAATAAACCTGTGGGATGTGCTGTTCGACTTTGTGATCATGGATGCATTTGATGATTTAAAGGTGAGCAAATGAAATTTAAATGAGTTTTTTGTTCTCTTTGCTCCATAGTGTAGTTTCATTGCGCATATAACGTTTTAACTTACTTGTTGTGGTTTTTAGAAGCCTCCATCAGCAATTGTAGCTCTCGTGAAGAACTCGTGGTTTTCAAAATCGATGAAAGAAAGCACTCTCAGCAATCTGATCTGGTCCCGTTCTTTCCCTTTGATATTTTCATGAGATATGAAATTTCTAGGTCTATGATCAAAGTTAAAAGAAGCAAGTTGCAGGTGCTGATAAGCGTTTCCCATGATTTTCGTTTCTCTTAAGCCGCATTTAGATTGTTGATGGCTTTATTTCTCACTTCTACGGTAAAAAGAACTAATTTAGGTACATTGGTGTATCTTACGGTTTTCAGATATTTCTCAAATAGTTACCGGCTCCTTAACCATGGGACTGCTAGGTGGGGGTACCGCTGAATTTGAGGAAATTTGTATCTACTTTAAGGTAATCGGTTTCCTGTCAAATTTGTTGAGACATTATTTTTAGGACAATTTGTTCGCTTTTGTTGCCGACATTTACAACGCAAACAAAGTTTGTATTTAATTGTGTGTGACTTTAAACGTCTTCGTTGTCAAGATTTTTTGAAGTTGTACTTGCAATCCAGGTTAAATTGTTTCATTTTTTTAGGTTAGCTACTCAGATGCTAAAGGTGACTAGCAATTAAGGGAATGTTTTTAGTGCCGATTGCATGTTTTTCTTGCATATTTTAGTTCTGAGCGAAGATATCCTAAAGCTTTTGACTGAGAGAATTGAAGTAATGAAGGTTAAACTTTCCAATGAACTTATGCCACCGATTCCAGTCTAAAGGGAACGCTCATGTGTAGAAGAAAATGAATGTTTTGTCTCTCTTATAAATAGGTGCACAATCCAAAATAAAGTCTTCGTTTTTATATATCGTTCTTCGAGGGTGTTTGTTGGTAGCATAAGAATTGACCATTAAGTTCTTTTAATAGCATCGTGTTTATTTAGCGGCTCAGTTAGTAAAGGTTGCAATGTTCTCCTCTTTCAGCATTTATAAAAGAATTATGATTGAAAAGAACGATTTTGCCAGCGTTGTTGATTCAAAAATTACGGCCAATCTTGACTTAATTCCTGTAAGTTTCTCACAAGTGCTGCTTATTTAACAATTGATTTAATCAGTTAACTGCGGTCCATTTAAAGGTTCAAAACTGGGGGTTTGACAAGAAGGTTCTTCTCACAATGAAAGCACAAAAGCATACTTTAGTAAACAAGCATATAGCTAAAGGTATTTGGAAGTTTAACTAAGGTATTTTTTACAATTGTGTTTGTGAGTTGAGGCGAGAGAAAGACTATCAGTGCTGGAGCAAAGCAACAGGTTTATCTGTTTAATTTTGGTTTTCTTATCTTTTCTATCTTCGACTAATATTTTGACTTTTATTCTTCTTTCAGATTGCCAGAGCGGCTGGAGGTGTCTTTAACACCGTTTCAGAGATCACTATGAACTGGATGCATCCAGATAAGAAGCCTGGTAGCAGGTCGTCGCTGTCTGCGGATAAGAAAGATATGGAGGAAATGAATGAAAATCCGTCTACTGAGATGGTTGGAGACACGCTGACTTACTCTAATCTGAAATTTTCCGCTGCTGGTGAAGAAAAAAAGGTTTTTTGATATCTATTCTTGCAACCGCGTTACTATAAATTTTGTCTAATTCAGAAATTGTCCAAGAAGGCTAAGCGCAACAAATTTACTGGCAAAGATTATGAAAGGCTTTTAGAGTGAGTTTACTAATGATGTCTATTTTATTTCTTAACCATCTTATCTTTTTCAGCAAGGCCACAGCTAGAGCTGGTAAACTCGATAAGATTCGAGAGGCAAATCCTGGAAAAGCCAAGAGTAAGTCTCGTATTAATAATTGATCCATGCATCATATTATACACACTCAACTTTGCGCAAATAATGTGTGGATTTTGTAGCCATTGAAGAAAACATACAGTGGGATCGGGCGATGAACAGAGCCATTGGCATGAAAGTGAAGGATAACGTGGACCTTTTGAAGAAGGGACTCAAAAGCAAAGTCAAGAAAAAAACGAAGAGCAAGGCTGACTGGCAGGAACGTAAGCGCAAAGAAGAAAGAAGGGTGGCTCACAAGCAACGAAAACGAGAAGAAAATTTAAAAAAGAAGAAAAGCAGGGGTAAAAGTGGAAAGAAAAGTAAGAAGTAGTTGATTGTACTTGTCATTGTTAACTCTACGTATACACTCCGTATCATATTTATGGAGCCACCCCTGATTTTGCAGTTTTGAGCTGTTCCCATCAGCTCCCTAAAATAACTTCTTTACGAAAAGATGTATTCTTTTAAAAAATGTGGTTTCACACAAAAAAACCGATTTTTAAAAGAGCGCACCGAAAATATTCTTCAAAAACAAAAAACTGGCCGTATCATATATATGGAGCCACCTGAACCAGACCTCTAAAAGCATGCACCGGCGATCTCATGACAATTTATTTCAACTCTGAATAACATCTCAATAATCCGTAACACCTCCAGAACGATTTATGACAGAGAAGATTCGGTTTTTCATGCTCGCAACCAGTTTCTTCAAGATGTCGAACTCGATTTCGAACCAAGCGCCGAGAATTGCATTCTTGAGCTCATCTACAGTTGTTTTCTGCGTAAAGTCGGCGAACGATGATGCCACAGAGATTCTCCCTCGGATTCAGATCTGGAGAGCAGGTAGGCCACTGTAAAATATCAACTCTTTCTGACTCGAAGAACGCCATACTTTCCCGGCTCTTGTGAAAGGAGGCATTGTCTTGCTGGTAGACGAACGGAATCCGAGCAAGACGAAACCAAGGCAGCAGTTTCACCCGAAGAATCTGTAAGATGTAAAATATGACAGATAAATTATGCGAATTTAGCTCACCTCCACATATTCCGCACTCTTCATCTTGGAGGAAGTGAAGGCAATTCCGACCTTTCCGTAGTGGGTGAACGCAGCCCACACCATCACGCTTCCGTCGCCGAAATTTCTTTTTGAGAAGTAGCGAGGCTCTTTTCGCAAGTCTCTCCAGTAGGCGTTGAACCCGTCCGCACCATCCAAGTTAAACTTCTTCTCATCGAAAAAGATTACCTAAACATAACTCAAATCACATAAAATTGCGATCAATTAAAATTACATTTTTCCATTCCCGATCCATGTTATTTCGTCCGAATTCAAGCCTGGCAGTGACATGGCGAGAAAGCAATCGAGGAGCCTTCATCATCTTCTCTCGAGTGATATTCGTTTTGCGCTGGAGAACCCGCCAGACCGTCATTTTCGACACCTCCAACCCGAGATCCTGTTGATATCATTCAGACTGCTTGTGGAATTTGACGCCCATTTGCCGATTTGTCGCTCATCTCTCTTGCTAAGCTATCTCTTTCGACCCTTTCGCTTCTTCTTTCCATAGCGCTGCTGATTTGCTAGAAAATTTTGCCGAGGTTGCGCGCGATTGCACGAATCCCTTTTCCCTCTGCTCGAAATGCAACAATTTGACCTTGCTCGAACTCAGAAAGCTTTTTACCGCTGAGCATTATCCAAAGAAGGATAATAAACATTAGTAGAGCAATTTCAGATGCATCAAAACACAATAGGAGAAGGCAAAATAAGATAAAACAGTAAGTGGCTCCATATATATGATACGGCCAGTTTTTTGTTTTCGAAGAATATTTTCGGTCCGCTCTTTTAGAAATCGGTTTTTTTGTGTGAAACCACATTTTTTAACAGAATACATCTTTTTATAAAGAACTTATTGTAGGGAGCTGGTGGGAACAGCTCAAAACTGCAAAATTAGGGGTGGCTCCATAAATATGATACGGAGTGTAGTATACAGCCTCGATTTAGTGTATATCTCGATTTATTGTATATTTTTTTCGGTCCCCAGCACTTACACTAGATCAAGACTCGACTGTACCATATAATTTTCATTGGGAGCATACAACTTACAGAATTAGCCACCCACTCGATTAAACAATACGCCACTCATTCCATTTAACAACAGAAATTTCAAAGAAAATTTTCATCTGCACAACCCAACTGGGAATCGAAACCTTGTAAAAGAGGATCTTTCAAAACTCAACCACTCGGCCACAGCAACTCACAGCTCCTCCTTATTTTTTATGGTATATAAATAGTAATACAGTCAAACCACGATATAGCGAACCCCTGAGGACCATGCAAAATGTTTGTTATATCGGGGGTTCGTTATTATTATTGTGTGACGACTATCCTAAGCCCAAAGCTTAGATGTATGCCTAGGGTTTGAAAAAACCATCCACAAGGTTGTTTACCTTTGTGTCGCAAGGTAAAATATGGAAATCTTCGACTTGCCAAAAAACGACTTTTGGCCCTATTAAGAAATTCAGTCCATTTTTTGACTCGGTCTCTTTGTTGTTTTTTATGTGTTTTTTATATGAGCTGAGAATTTTAAAACATGCAAATTATGACATTTTATTGCCCTCCACTAGCATTGACACAAAAATTTGTTACATGAACAATGAGAAGGAATGAAAAGAACTAACAAAGTATACTTGTTTTTCAATATATAGCCAGCCAAGTAAACATTAAGGCTTTAGTCCTACTTAAAGAGAGTTGACATCATTTTCCCTAATCTTCCTTTTGATTTACCCAACAACCTCCCGGTCCCCTGAGTAGTTTTAAGACTATAAAAGAGAACCGTACGTGAGAAAGTCCTCTTGCCCAAAATCCCCTCAGCCAAAGTCGGCTGGAACCCGAAATCCCCTGATCTTTATTGGATATTCTAACGTGGCAACAAGCGTGAACAAATTCTAAGATATTCCAATAACAATCTAATGGTGGATGACGAAGCTGTTGGCCAATCCCCCTGACATATTCTTCTAGGTTGGTCTAGCGAAGACGGCTTAGTTGAAGGGCGGAATATACTACTCCTCTCTTTTCACACTGGCAAGACTAACATACCTAAGCCGAAGTTGTATGCCTAAGTGCAGTCCTTGGCTTCTAAAATACCATTCATAAGGCTGTTTCCTGGCAATGCCAAATATTTGACTCCTCTTAAGTAGGACCAAAGATTGGGAGGAGGTATTCAAAGTGGTGGAAGTAAATAACTATGTATACACACCATCAGCACTCAATATCAACGTTTCCACATGGGCACTAAAAATAGGCCCATATACGACAATGAGATCGATTCTTTACCTCGGTCTTCCTCCTTGTTTTAGTCCCTACTACGCTAAAAACGATAGAATTACTGCTTTTTACACTTTTCCTCGTGGAAAGTCGGTTTATGGAAGATTTTCGGTAGTTTGCTTGAGCTTCAGACTTCAGAAACTACATTTAGACATATAACTAAGCCTTAGGCTACCCTGACCTACGCCTAAGTCTAGCCTAAGCCCTAGGTATTAAAGATCGTGCCAAGCCTACCCTGATTTACGCTCAGCCTTAGACTTAGGTTAGGGCAGCGTAGGTTGGGGATGACCCACTAAACCTAGTTAAAATATAGTATGCGCTGGTTTAGGACTGACCTGAGCTGATCTATCCTCATCCTAAGGTTTAGATGGATGCCTAAATGTAGTTCCTGAGTGCTGAAAATACTATTCATCTACCTTGGGATAGACAAAATTTCGAAATTTCCAACTTTACACAAACCGACTTTCTATGACTAAAAATGTGGAAAGCAGTTTTCTTTATAGAAATGCTTAGGAGTGACTAAAACAGTAGAGCGACAACGGCAAAAAATCTGGCCTCATTGATGTATCGAGCCAAAAATACAATAAGAAAAATAAAACAACCGATATTATTAGTCAAGTAAGACCTGGTCTCTCTGTTATTCAAAGCATTCTAGCTAAAAATTCATAAAGCAAGAAGACGTCAAGAAGCAAATCACAGACAATAACAGTGACAATATTTACGATAAATCAAGAGACTTCATTAATACTTTAGATAAGAGCTGTCATTATTATTAGATCAGTATAAAACAATCATTGGAAAAAAGTTGTTTTCAAAATTGTTTTTTCAAAAAACCGCGTTATTAATAGCCAATTTTTGGGCTGTACACCATAATTTACGCGAAAATTTGTTAGGAGGTGCATTTGTTACGTGGAAAGTAATGAAATCTGAATTGAAATATAGTCAAGTCTCGATATAACGGCCCCACCCCCTCGACACCAGGCTTAGGAGGCCGGTATATCGTGAGTCTATTACAGTCAAACCTGGATAAGCCGACACCCCTAAATTCAAAAAAATATGTTTGTGGCATTGTGTTTTTGACCTATGTTTTGCTGGTGTCTTCTGGGCATGTTATATACCAAAATGTAGCCTAGATTATAAGCTAAATTTTGATATACAAGATGCCTAGAAGACACTAGCAGAGCATAGATCAAAAACACAATGCCACAAACACATTTTTTTGAATTCAGAGGTGTCGGCTTATCCAGGTCTGACTGTAATAGACTCATCATATCTCGTCAAAATAATTTTTTACCCCGTCAAATTTGAATTCCCGCAAAATAATCATTTATCCCCTCAAATTACTCATTTATCCCGTCAAATTACTCATTTACCCCGTCAAATTTGAATTTCCCGCAAAATAATCATTTATCCCGTCAAATTTGAATTCCCGCAAAATAATCATGTATCCCTCAAATTCTGTCCCGTCAATTCATTTACGTGATCAATGTTACTTGTATATGATTTTTTTTAACACCATGGACTTCTGAAAAAGAATGGCTGACTAAAGCACAAATTGTACAAATTTAAGAAGGCAAATGGTTTGTTTGAGGGATAAATGATTATTTTGCGGGAATTCAAATTTGACGGGGTAAAAAATTATTTTGACGAGATAAATGATTAATTTGAGGGGGTAAAGTACATATAGCCTGGATATTTATTCCTTAATTATAAAGGAGAAACAAAGTCGTAAACTTTGTCCACGAACTTTTCAGACACAGGCTATTTTTGATGGGAACCCTTTTACAAACACTACTCTCTACGGCTCAATGGATGAAGCCAGTGTTGAGCAAGCATTAGAGGATGTGCCAGAAGCCGATTGTGTCGTCACTGCAAGTACTCCATTATTTTTGGGGGGTTATTCCACAAAAGCGCCTACTCTGAAGCAGTAAACAAGAGCTGGGAGTTGGAGCACACATCTTTGATGCCTTTGGAGTGGGCATTGTGGATAGTGTCAGCCAGTCTCATCCTATTCGTAGAGGTTATGTCCCAGAACTTCATGGTTCCCTCCCGACACACCGTCGTCAAATACACACTGTTCGCCTGGTCGGTGTGGTCGGACTGAGACTTAAGCAAACACATGGCTGAGACTGGTTTGTTGTGAGCATCATGCTCCATGTGGTTGCGTTTGAAGTCACGTAAGGAGAAGTGCATAATGTCCTCAATTCAGTTGGCATAGATTTAAAGTATTGGCCTTGTAAGCAAACCTTGTCTCTGGAAGCGCTGAACAGAGAGTCGCCATGGCAGAGAGCAGCACTGACCAGTTGTTTGTGGGCTGGGGTCAGCGTGTTACGTGAAGAGGCAGAGCCAGTCAGGGGATTGAAGTCGTAGACGCCCACCTTGCAGTCTCTCGACCCGGCTGCCACTCTGATTATGTTATTGGACTGGTTGGAAACTGCCAAACACGACAGCTCCTCACTGCAAATTTATTATTGAATGGGAGTTGAGTGGTGTTCCAAAGGGCGGCGGTAAATTCATACTCTTGAGAATATATACTCTTATATATACTCTTGAGTAGGGTTGTCGAGCGCTCGGAATTTTCGAGTCGAGCGCTCGACTCGGAACTCGAAAAATTTTTACATGACTGCGCCACCACACCAAACAAATTTATTATATAAGCCCTTAGGTTGGGTTTCTGGCTAGATTTGGGTTTCTGAGTAGGGCTGAGTTTTTGGCTACGGTTGGGATTCCGGATAAGGCGTCCCCAACCCTACCCAAAACACCAGCCCTACCCAAAACCCCAGCCCTACTCAAAACCCCAGCCCCCCAACCCTGATGCCGGCACCAGGGGCTCGACCCTGATGCCGGCATCAGGGTGAAACAAAAATTCCAGCACACTCAGCTGACAGAGTGTTGACAGCGGAGTGTGCTGGAATGCGAAGAATATATACAAATCGAACAAGTTCAAAATGCTGGGTTTCAGAAGAAACAGCAATGGTTAGAGAAGGCTTTTCTCTTTTGGAAATGTTTTGTTGATATTATTAGGGTTGTCGAGCGCTCGAAATTTTCGAGTCGAGCGTTCGACTCGGAACTCGAAACTCGAAAATTTTCGAGTTTTCGAGTTTTTTTCGAGTTTAACTCGACTCGACAACCCTACTCTTGAGAAATAAGCTCATCCAGAGGCACTTTTTGCCCTGGTTCAGTAAGAGAGACGGGTGAATGGTCTTTCCTATTTATTGAACACGAATGACTCACGTGTGATTTCCAGACAGCATCATGACGGAAGAGAGTGTCTCCAAGTTCCATATTCTAATGTCGTTGCGACAGGTGGTGAACATGTACTTGTTGGAGCTGTCCACAGCACACGCATAGATTATGGCTTCTTGCAGAGGCACTTCGTTGACTCTCGGAATTCTTTCGTTCTCACCCCCACTCACCAGTCCTCAAATTAGTTCTTTGTTTTTCCTACAGGGTGGGGCATAAAGAGATACATATCTGAGAAAGTATGCTTTCTCAGACTGTCATACCGTATTTACTCTAATAAGCGGGCACTCCAAAATTCAAAAAAGTGTGTTTCTGGCATTGTGTTTTTGACCTATGTTTTGCTGGTGTCTTCTGGGCATGTCAAATACCAAAATGTAGCCTAGATTATAAGCTACATTTTGGTATATGACATGTCTATAAGACATCAGCAAAACATAGGTCAAAAACACAATGCCACAAACACATTTTTTTGAATTTAGGGGCTCCCGCTTATTAGAGTAAATACGGTAATTTGTTGTTATTCATTGTCTTTTGCTTTTCTCTCTCTAATCTGTCTTTCAGATGCCATTCTCATGAGATGAATTCATTGAAATTCGGAAAAGCTCGCAGTCTGCAAGATCTGACGAAGAAAATTCGGCACTTACCGTATTCTCAAGAACCACACCCCTTAATTCAAAATCGTGTTTTTGGCATTGTGTTTTTGGCCTACTTTTTCCAAACAAGTCTTAGGCAAGTTACCACCCAATTTATGGCTAAAACAATAAGCTACAATTTGAGTGGTAACTTGCTTGGGAGTTGTCTCCAAAAAGTAGGTCAAAAACACGATTTTGAATTAGCGGGTGTGTGTTTCTATTAGAGAGAATGCGGTATGCCGTTTAGACCCTTCAGCCTCTCCTCTTTTTTTTTGCCTGGCTGCTCCCCTTGATTTTTTAGCCGCTCCTAAGCATTTCTAACACGTTAAAAACGATAGGAAAGCTATTTTCCGACCCTTTTCGTCATAGAAAGTCAGTTTAAGTCCTATGTCGAAAATTAATGGTATTTTCATAGCCGAGGAACGACTACACTTAGGCATACAACTAAGCCAGAGGCTTGGGGTAGGCTAGCGTGGGTTGGTCGTGAACCACCAAACCTAGGTATAACATGGTATATGCTACGTCCTGGCTAACCTACGCTGGCCTACCCTAAGCCCTAGGCTTAGTTGTATGCCTAAATGTAGTCTCGAGGGTCTGAAAATATCATTCACAAGGCTGTCTACCTTGCTCTCCCAAGGCTATATATGAAAGTTTTCGACCTGCCTGACTTTCTATGACGAAAACGGTGGGGAAACAGCTTTCTTATCGCTTTTAGCGTGTGAGAAATGCTTAGCAAGGGCTAAAACATCAGGGGCAAGGACCAAGGCAAAAAAAAATAGGGGAGGGGGGGTGCTTAAACGGCATAAGGGCTGAAAATTCAGCGTGCCTGGGATGAACTCCATCTGTCGACAATCCAAAGCTGAATGAACGAATTGAAGCGAGAAGTTGAGAGATGAGTGCAGCCAGACGGAGGGCACATCCAGCAGTACTTCAACAAGTCGTGATTCTTCAGCGAATTTGAGTTTTAGCTCCCACCCTCTACTTTATTTTCCTATATTCACCTGAGGACTGCAGATGGCGAACACACTGGCCGGACCTCAAATCCCACACTTTGGCCACATACAAACTTCCACTAATGGCCAGGTGACGGTCTTCAGGCAATCTGGAGCATACTATTTGCTTCTGCAATTGGAATGAGAAAGGCCTTACAGATGTACAAAGTTGACATGGTTCATGTGGCCTTGCAGGTTCAGCACCTCTTCACATTTCTCCAAATCCCACAGTTTGACGGTTCTATCTGCAAGAAGAAATAGTTGGTGAAGCGTGTTGTTTTTGAGTGTAAAACAACCCCAAGATCCACTCAACAGGTATGTCTCGCTGGCATGCACACAATTTACTCGTCTGGAGTGCCCATGTGCTGTGTGGCTGGACAAATAATTAGCAGTTTTATTAGGGAAGGGAAAAGCGGCAGTGTTTGGGGTTGTTTTAAAGCCTGTTCTCTCTACTTTTATTTGGTATACAGTTGAACCTCGGTTATTTGGAGACGAGTCACCGTCGCACTCTGTCCAATGGGTTTTAGTATTAAGCAGTCTCCAATTAGACTCCGTAAATGTGTTGAGGTGGATGGTGGCTATTTTGAGTGAATGTTACTAAAAGTTATATACCGAATGAAAGTAGAGAGAACAGGCTTTAAAACAACCCCAAACACTGCCGCTTTTCCTTTCCTAATAAAAAACATATGAGTCATTCAAATCTGCACCAGAACTTTTCTAGCACAGGGTATGTTTAAACAGTTAATTGGACTTCTACAGTTGTCTATGCTTTCTACAGTTAATTGGACTTCTACAGTTGTCTATGCTTTCTACAGTTAATTGGACTTCTACAGTTGTCTATGCTTTCTACAGTTAATTGAACTTCTACAGTTATCTATGCTTTCTACAGTTAATTGGACTTCTACAGTTGTCTATGCTTTCTACAGTTAATTGGACTTCTACATTTATCTCTGTTCTCTACAGTTAATTGCAATTTTACACTTAAACATGGCTTTAAGACCGCGCTAAAATGCTGGCTGTGGCGTCTGGCCAGTGGCCACATGGCCGAAATAAGTGCTGGTAGCTATAAAAACTAGCTAAACCTAGGTGAAACAAGGTATAATCATGGGATAGACCAAACTTTAACTACGCATCTACTCACCCCGCTACAGTTGTCCATATCAAAAACAGAACTGTGGAATAAACTGTATATAGTCAACCAACCTGCGGCAAAGCAAGCGACATTTGGGAGGTGTGTCACTGCCATTAGATGGCACATAACGAGCAATCTCAGAGATTCTGCTGCAAACGTTTCAGTTTATTTTAACAATTCTACTAAAATTTTAATATCTTTGAGTTAATGCAATAAAAATTGACCACAAACTCCACGACAAACAGTCTAAATTACAAACACAAGCTACAATACTCACCATTGATACTCACCGTTGATTGGGGTTTTTTTTCCCGGATATTTGCACCTTGCCCATATTTCCTTACCAACATATTTTTCTAAGCTTTTTTGGTAAAAAAACATCGAAAAGTGTTAAGCCAAAGAGACTTACATCCGGACTTTACATATTAAGAAAAATTCTGGCTCTAACGTCGACTGGCCAGGCCTGTATTGGCCTCCGGAGGAATCCTCCGGAGGGAGGATTTTTTCCTCCACCTCCACCTCCGGCCGGAGGACGGAGGTGGAGGCGGAGGAAAAAATTTTTTAGGCCGGAGGCCGGAGGTGGAGGCGGAGAAGAAAATTTTTGAAGCCGGAGGTCGGAGGTGGAGGCGGAGGAAAAAATTTTTTAGGCCGGAGGCCGGAAGTGGAGGCGGAGGAGAAAATTTTTGAAGCCGGAGGTCGGAGGTGGAGGCGGAGGAGAAAATTTTTGAAGCCGGAGGTCGGAGGTGGAGGCGGAGGAAAAAATTTTTGAGGCCGGAGGCCGGAGGCGGAGGAAAAAAAATTTTAAGCCAGAGACTGGTCCAGGCTGGTCCAGATTCCTACTAGTGATGTGCGCGGGGCGGGCCCCGCGCGGGTAACCCGCCCCGCAAACACGCACTTGGATTTTGACCCTCCAAAACCCGCCCCTCAAGCCCGCAAAACCCCAAATGAACATCACTAATTCCTACCTCCTGCGGAGGATTCCTCCGGAGGGAGGATTTTTTCCTCCACCTCCACCTCCGGCCGGAGGACGGAGGTGGAGGC
>BBSZ01014617.1:0-12998 GCA_000981365.1 Subanguina moxae
TAGTTGTATGGCTTAGTTTCCTTAGTGTAGTACCTAAAAATACCATTACTTTTCGACTTCCCAAAAACTGGATTTCTATGACTAAAAGGGTCGGAAAATAGCTTTCTTGTGGGGAATTATTTTTATAAAATGCTTATGCATGTCCTAAAAAATTCGGTATCCGTACGGATTCCGGTTTTTTGCCACCACCGGATCAGGAATCCGATTCTTTTCCAGAAATCCTGTCCGGAATCCCTCCGGCACTTCCATCCTCCAGCACTACGAGAAAGCGACTAGGAAACAATGAAATATCGTTGACAAAATATAAAAATTTAAACTTTTAAACAAGAATATTTTGCCTCTTTATATTCAATCTTGGCAATTTCTTGACTGAAATTGCCAAGATTGCCAATCTTGGCCAAAATTGGCCCAATTTTAAAGTCAATCTTGGCGCCAATATTGGCAATGCTCAACCCTAGTGGATATCATTTTTGGTCAAAAATTCTTTTTTGCCGAAAAGTGTCGACCGCACCCTAAAAACATGTTTTCTTTTTTATTTATGTTGGTTGGTAACATGTTTTCTGCACGTTTTGAGTGCTAAAACATCGATATAATACGTTAAAATCACTTTTTGGGCGAGTTGGTATAATGGAGTTTAGCCAACGATTTTAAAGTTAGTTTTAGCACATCCTCATACCATAAAACGGGCTTTTTCAAAAAAAAGTTAGACAAAAATTAGGGAATTCTACCATGTTTTGGTCACTAAAGTTGAGCAAAAAGAGTCTTTAAATGCATTTTTGGTTAAGCTCAAAAAAATTAAACCTAAGACCATGTAGAAAAAAGACCATAAGAAGCGGATGGGCAATTGACCCCTGTTTAGGACCTAGTTGACTGTATATGAAAAACTACTTTGCCGTTGCGCTTGCTTTTACATTTTTCACATGCTTTGGAGTCTCCTGATCGACCGTAATTGCAAATTTGTCACTTGATCTAAGATTAATATCTGATGGCAAGCGATGCCGTCGTCATGAAATGAAAAATGTACAGGGACGTAGATTAAATAAATCTAAACATTTGGAAATCTCAGAAAAAAAGTTCTTCGAATTTGCAGATCAGTGGCCAAAAGTTTCAAAAATGAGTTCATTTGCAACAGCCAAGTCGGATGAAGAGCCAATAGAGTGTGCTCGGCGGTCAGATGAGGATGATAATAAATTTGCCACCAGCAGATTTTCAACGGCTGGTTTTGGCAGCTCATGGTTCAACAAAAAAGAAAAAGCAGTTGGGGATGCATCTAATGGAGGTAGGTTCAAACTTTGGAACAAAACATGTCATTTGCTATTGTGAATCGCATTTAAACAAAGAATAAAGAATGTCATATTTTGTCATATTTCGGCCTTAAAAATGTCATATTTTGAGCAACTCTAATGATGAGTCCTGCTGCTATTTACTGTTGCAGAAATAAAACAGCTGAAAAGAATAAAGTCGTGAGTGCTGTATGGCCAGCATATTTTTCGAAAAAAAAAAGATAATAATGGCTAAACTGTTACTTGACACCACCCCACGGCTGAACCACTTTTGAGAGGAATTTTTCCAAACCAATTGCATATTCGTGTTTCTCGACCCAGATTTTTGTGGGAAATTGTCAACAGATTCTTTGAAAGCGAAAAAATTTCGGGTTTTGCTTGTTCATCCCTTTGGATGCTGAAAAAATCAAAAATTTTTAAAAAGCCTTTTTTGGCGCCAAAACCAATTTTTAGTGGTTTTTATGTAAATTATGGGCTGTACAGTGTACACCATAATTTACGCGAAAAATTGTTACGAGGTACATTTGTTACGCGGTCACTTTGTTACGCCACAACAATTTGCATATACTCCTTTACAGTACTCATTTCTTGAAAGGATTTCTTTATTCTGAGGCACCCCAGTAGGCAGAAAGACCTCAGGAATCCAAATCTGAAAACAGAATTTCAAGAAGAGGCTTGTTTGTTGAGATATGATCAAAACTAGGAGAAAAAGAGGATAAAAACTAAGTTTGAGGTTGGTTATGATCATATCTCAGCAACTAAGCCTCTTCTTGAACTTCTGTTTAACTATTTTGATTACTGAGGCCCTTTGTGCCTACTAGGGTGCCCCAGAATAAAGAAAATCCTATCAAAAATGAGTATTGTAAATGAATACAAGCAAATTGTTGTGGCGTAACAAAGTGACCGCGTAACAAATGTACCTCGTAACAAATTTTCGCGTAAATTATGGTGTACAGCCTAAATTATGTTTTTATGTCACTCTGAAAAAAAAGAGAGTTTGAGCATACTTTTGCTTACTGAGTCTACTGCATAAAGAAACTCTGGTATGCATCTTGCATCCAGAGTGTGGTGAGAATCGTGGTGAGACAGCAATCAAATAAAACCGCAAAAAAATTATTTGCTAACCCAATAGATTTCGCGAACCATGCACGTTTTTCAACAAATATTGGTCTAAAAATTGGCTTTGGCGCCAAAAAGGCTTTTTTAAAATTTCCCATTTTTTAATGATCCAGAGGAGGACCAAGCAAAACCCGATTTTTTTTTTACTTTCATAAAATCTGTTGACGATTTTTCGTAAAAATTGGGTTCGAGAAACACGTACAGTCGAACCTCGTTAAACTGGCACCCCTAATTCAAAAAAATGTGTTTGTGGCATTGTGTTTTTGACCTATGTTTTGCTGGTGTCTTTTGGGCATGTTATATACCAAAACGTAGCCTAGAATCTAAGCTAAATTTTGGTATATAACATGCCCAGAAGACACCAGCAAAACATAGGTCAAAAACACAATGCCACAAACACATTTTTTTGAATTAGGGGTGCCAGTTTAACGAGGTTCGACTGTATATGCAATTGGTTTGGAAAATTCCCCTTAAAAGTGGTCAGCCGCGGGGTGGAGGTCAAGTAAAGTGTTACCATAATAATTTATTTATAAATTTCTAGCTAGTGTTATGCTGAAGATTAAAATATTAAACTCCAAAATTTATTTATTCGAGTTCTATTTCGAATTCTTCGGGCTTTCACTTTTCTCATTACTATTTTTTTGCGAAATGTGTCATTTGTATTTAAGAAATTGTTTGCAGCAAAAAATAAAAGAGTCAAATTAAAATTGAATTTCAGCAATATATGTGTATACTTCATCCAATATCATTTCTCATTCAGGAAGCTTCTCCGAAAACAGCAGCAGCAACGGTGGTGGTTTCGCGACTAAAGGCTTTGCTACCAGTGGCTTCAGCAGTGCAGGTGGAGCATCAAACATCGGTGGTGAATTCCAGGGGCGTCAATTAAACCGTGACTTCAACAGTAATGGAAGTGGGGGACGCCAAGGCGCAGAGGGTTTTCATGGTGACAATTGGGGAGGTGATGGCAACCCTAGATGCCGTATGTAAACTTTTCTTAAACATTTCTAGCTTCATTCAGACTTTTACAAAACAGTTTTCGCTAAACAAATTTAAAATGGTTTAAAATAATTAATTTTTATTGTGGTTTTAGACATCTTGTACCCAAAATGATCAGCAAAACCTGGCAAACATTTCAGTAATAAGAGCTCTTAAAGATTCTTTTAAGAAGATTATACCATTTATGTTTCTATCGTCACTTTTTCAGGTGAAAATCACGAAACAAACGCAAAGTAGCTGAGCTTAACATCTTTTAAAAATATCCTTAAGAGTCTTTTAATATTAAAATGTTTGTCAGATTCTGCTTTTTTATTATCTTTAACCATTTTAAGTTGCATTTCGTGAAATGTCTTTCCCTTGAAGTCTGAGTAGAACTCAATAAATTTATAAATTGTTTACCTTTTTAGACGATAATGATGGTCTGGATAAGGGTAGTCACGGTGGTTTCAACTCAGCAGGATTTCCATCTGAAGGCTTTTCCAATAAGGGAGCTGGCAATTCTGGTCGTGGATTTGCTGCTGGAGGTTTTTCTAGTAGCAGCCATCCCAATGGTGCTGGCTTTTCTTCTGGAGGCTTTTCGAACACCAAAGGTGGCAATTTTAACAAAATCAGTGGTTGCGGTTTCGTCTTTGGTGGTTTTTCCAGCAATGGAGATGGCAATTTTGGTCGCGGGAACGATAATGGAGATGGATCTGCTTCAGACGATTCTTCATATAATGATGTTAGCAGTGGAAATGGCTACCAGTCTCACAATGACAACAACAATGGTTGTGGCTTCAGTAGAAATGAATTCCGTGCCAATAAACAAGAGGAGGAAAAAATTTCTGCATTTAGCAATGGAGACCAGCCCAGAAGTAAGTTTTTTTATTTAAGTATTGTCAATTTTTACCAACTTTCTTGTTAAAGAGCGCTCAAGTGACGAAGGCGTGGATGCAGGAGGCAAGCAGCAGAGAGATTGCAATGTCGAAGGATTTGCCTCTGGAGGTTTTTCATCTGGTAGTTTTGCATCTGAAGGTGCTGATTTTTGTGTTTGGTTTAACCATTTAATCTGAATTTGTAAGCAGGAAGACTTGCAAAAGCAAGTATCTAAGCCGAAAGAACTACCCGGCAATAGGTGTAAAATCATTTTTATGATTTCAAATAAAACCTGATTTTGACTATGCGTGTAACGGGAGTAAAACCTTCAAAATAAAGGTAGAAGTTTACCGTAAGTCATGCCGCAGGCCGAGATCTCGTCTCTGTAGCAGTTGGACAAGCTCGTGGAAATCCTCAGTTGCGTAGTTGCCTCTGGTGGACTAGTTGACCAGCAGCAAGCCCCTAATTAGACTGCGCAAAGAATGCTAGAATTAGCTTACTGGAACAAGCCCGACCAATCGAGAAGAATTACCGAAGACAGCTAAGCTGGGATCGTAGAGAAGGTGCAACACCCGAAATACCGAAGCGACTGAAACAAATGAGCCGAATTTGGATGTCGCAAATGAAGCCATGAAGAACATCAAAGAACGGCATTTTATAATATCTTATTGTTTACGTTTGTTATCTAAGAACCGTGTAGTTTTTTGTCTCTTTAAATAAAATACCTGCTGTCTCCTTATCTTCCCCTGGGTCTGGTGTCAGGAGATTATTAGATTTTAAAAAAATTGGAAGCAAATAATGATTTTTACTAATTTATCATCTCAGGCAAGCAAAACAGTGGATCCGGTGTTGTTGCTGCTGCCAACTCTTTTGGATCTGGCGGGTTTGCTAATGGCGGTTTCTCCAACCATGGAGGTCAATCGGCAGGTCAGAAATTTTGTCCGCCTGGAGATTGTCGGCAGGGTGGCTACAACAATAGTTGGTTTTTCTACTCATCTTTTTATGAAAATGACATGCAATATTATTGAATTCTTTTAGCAAGTGAGAGTGGCGTGTTGTCCAAATTTTATGATTTAGTCCTACTGTGGTGAATTTTTTTTTGGAAAAATCGACCCTTTGGATTTCTTTATGAGTAAAATTCATTTGCGATGTTGTTTTTACATGAACAGAGGGGAACTTATAGACTTATGAAGAAACCCAATACATGTACCGTATTCTCTCTAAATATAAATCCGGGTCTAAATACAACCACTAAACACTTGCAAATAAACTTACTACAGCCAAAACTCGATATAACGTTGACCCCAGAGACCGGCTGTGGGTGAGAGTTATATCGGGTGATCTTTGAATAAAATCATAAAATTTATGTTAAGTTTTGACTGTATTTTATAGATCAAGACAATCGAATAATTTACAACAGCAATGGAGCCAAAGAGGCGGATTTCCCAGGCTTTGCTAGTCCTGGCTTCTCTGGACATGGAAGTGGTACTCGAGGTCTCACTTTATTTCACCTACTATTCCATGCAAATTATCTTAATCGTTTGCAGGTGGTTATAACCAGAATAGCGGAGGCTTCTCCACCCATGCTGGAAATGGTAGGTTTGCTAAAGAGATAAAAACATGTTTTCCAGCATTTTTCCCTTAAAAAATGTCTTCACAAAAATAGATATCGTGCCCATATAGATGTTCCTAAACACCCCATATCGACTCAAAATCACCTTAAAAGCTCAAAAAAGACATTATTTTTGAGTTTTGGTCGATAAAAAATCGAGTTTTGAGTACTTGTACTCATCCAATTCTTTTTTTGACAAATAATATACCATTAGAAAGAGGAGATTCAGGGCTACAAAATGATATCAACAGATATAAGATATGGTTTCAAAATTGATAAAAGATAAGGCTTTGAAAATCCGTTCCGAACTTTTGTTACACCCGCTAATATTTTTGGTGCGAAAAAAAATTGTTCTTGGTCATTTTTTAAGTTGGGGTGTAAACCATAGAAGTACCGTTTTTTGTCACTTTTGAGACACCGCCATATTCCAAACTCTTGCCCTAAAAAGTAAAAATCATCTTGTAGAAGCAAGCATTTTTTAGCCAACAGCTCAAAAACAACACAGGGATTAAGTTCACTTTTAAATACTATATTTTTACAACATACTTTTTTGATAGTTGCTTGTCTGTTATTTGTTTTACCTATTTAGGTGGTTTCGAACAGCTCAATTCGATCAGATACGATGAACAGGCCTTTTAAAGTTATTATATCATCCTCACAGCCTCAAATGGACCTCAATTGACCAGTAGTTTAGAGTTATAATTTTTGCTATGATTTAACTATTGTTTTTATGATTGTCACTCAAGGCAAAGCACTTATGGGTAGTCATTTTTGAGGCATTCTTTTGCAAGAGAAAATCCTTGACTTATCGAGGTTCTCTGTAAAAATTTGGGTTTTGTCCCTGATTTTGTGAGTATAGAAGACCGTAAGATGCGATTTTTGCTTATTTTCTCTTAAAAATATCGAAAAATGATGAATCTTATTAGACATGATCTTCAAAAAGGTAAAGGCACGTTTCGTCAGATTTTCAAAATCTGATGAAACTCTAATTTTGCCTTGCTCCCCCTGTTTTTTTTTAACTTTTTTCGACACTAACCTTTTGCGTAAACTAAGCCTTAGGATAGGCCAGCGCTTGTTGGCTATGAACCAGTGCGTGGTCTGTTTGAATTTTTAAAATTGTGTTTTGACTTCTGTCGGCTACCATCCAGATCCGGCGAGTAGACCCTGCATCAGAACTTGAAAAAACAACACATTGACTTGGAGCGGCATTTGCACCAAAAAGTCATTGTCCACCCCCTAACCTAAGGAAAAGGTCAAAAACTTTAAGTGGCTTAAGATGTCTAAAATAAAGTATGTCAACCGACAGTGAGGACACAACCCATTTTGTTTGCCACAAAAAGGATTAACTATGTCTCAGATGTTGATATTGCGAAGAATATATCAGTTACATGAAAACAGATCATTTGTCTATGTTTATTAGTGCTGTTGAAAGCAGCAATAGAAGTAAAAATTGGTTTAAAAATTATTAAACTTTGGCTTCAAGACACTGGAGAATTACGGCAGTAGCATACGCAACAACAATAGAACATGTAAAATGAGGTAATTTGAGCTGGTTGGTTGGCAGCAACAGCACCAACAAAATAAAAAGAAAAAAGCATTATTTTATGTGGCTGGAACACCTCAACCAGGGACAAAGCCAGTGACAAAATTACCTTTGGATGAGCTCTGTCACTTGGTTTGACTTGTTGTTTTGCAAGATCGGCTCTACTTTTTCTCTTAAATTTAACATTTTATTGATCTTAATTTTTCAAGTTTCTTGCAATTTGAAATTAAGAAGTTAAATACATTTTGGAAAACTACACGAATGTTAATTTCCAACCATTTTAATGCTTAAGAAGGCACAAGAGGGATTTTGATACGGCGGGTCCCCTAAAGGTGTCCTGAAATCAGGAATTTAAAGTTCAACCATTTATGTGTTTTGTCTTATTCTGAACACACACAAAATCGCCGTAAGTCATCTTGTAACCAATATATCACTTTTTCTTTGTTATGATAAACGGGCTGTAGTTTGGAAACCCTGGCTATAAAGATTCAAAGATTTAATCAAGGACTTGAGGGTCCTTTTTGCGTTTTTAAAAAATCATCATCTAGATATTCACTTGTATTTGGCTCCAAAGAGCAAGCCAAAAGAAAGAGAGGATCAAAGTCAGTGCGAATCAAATTCAAGACACAAAACGCTGCTTTAAAGTACTGTAAGGTTCATCGAATGCCAAAAATTAAGTCTAAGGCTCAGTTGTATGCCCAAAAATTAAAAGTATTTGAGATGTAACTGGTGGAAGATAAATTCTGTGCGGACTTTTAAGCCAGCTTTTGTCCCTCACTTTTGGTCCAAAAGTTTTGGATACACTGATGTAGGTGCGGATTCCGCGCGCCCTTCGAGGAGGGCTGAAAAATAATTCTCGGGGGATTAATAAAGAAAATGCAGTATTTTTTAGAGTTAGAAATGTCTTAACTGACGAATCTGAGCAAGAATGTTGTAAAATAAATGTCTTTAGAGACTTTTTCGGCCTAATCCAACGAGAAAAACATAATAGATGACCGTAAAAGGGCGAAAAAATTCCAAAAATTGGGGTGCAGAAAAACCAACGAAAAACTTCAGCGATTATAGAGTGGATCAAAACACCTTGATTTTTATATATGTTGGCGTCAAATTGATGCTGACCACCTAATACCGTATTTTCTCTAATAGAAGGCCCCCCCCCCTAATTCAAAATCGTGTTTTTGGCATTTTGTTTTTGACCAACTTTTTTTAAACAAGTCTTAGGCAAGTCACCACGCAAATTGTAGCTGAAACAATAAGCTACAATTTGGGTGGTAATTTGCCTAAGACTTGTTTAGAAAAAGTTGGTCAAAAACACAATGCCAAAAACACGATTTTGAATTAGGGGGGAGGCTTCTATTAGAGAAAATACGGTATTACCATGACCAATGATGACTCAATCAAACGAATTATTTCTACTGCCGACGGCCATCCATTTTTGCATATGTATTTCTTTCTTTATAATAAAAAATGTAGAGCGCGCAGTCTACTAACTGAGCTTTGAAAGTGTTAACTTTTTCTTAAAGTCTGAAATTATACGAATTCTTGTCTTTTCCTGGCATTTATTTCCGCCTTGTTGCCTGCAACAGCCTTAATGTTTAAAGGACAAATGTGATACTAGAGTCACTTTTCCAAATTATTGCTTCAATTGTCCTTGTTCTTTGAAGAAAACGAAAAATTTCACACCCAGCAGTTTTGCCATTGGACAAAAGAACGGAGCAGTCCACTTGGTGGAGAGGGATGACCGCAAAACAACATCCTTTTTTCATTCTATTGCCATTTTTTGAGTGCCTATTTTATTGGTTAACCATATTTTTTGGATGCACTGCATAAATAGCAAAGGAAAGAGAATTTAAAAACTGTTCATTGATTGTTTGAAGAGTGTGAAGGGATTTGGACTGCTTTCAAGTGAAACAGGAAAGAATTACTGGCAGTTGTTGTTTCTGGGGATTAATTACACAATGTACTCAAAATTGCTTTTTTTAACTGTTTTTATTCTTTTTTCACATATGGAGCTGTAATTTTAAGTTTGAGAAGGGTGCTGTCATAGGGTGAGTCCCTAGTTTGAGATGGGCTTTTAAAATTTTTTCTTGAAAATGTTAGCAGAGATTCTTAATTCTATTTTGTGGTAAGTGGTGACAAAATTGCGTTACTAAAGAGCGGCCACGACTTATGTAACAGCCCAGGACATTATTAGCGATCTTGCAACTTTATATCTCTTCAAGCAAGGTATTTTTTCTGTTGCACAAATTCTGTTTTCAGATTCGGATTACTGAGACCGTTTTGCCTATTGGCAGGCCTCAGAATAATAAAACTTCTAAAAATTTTATTTTACAGAGAGATTATACTGAAAAGTTTGAGAAAATCTTTAAAAGCCATCTCTAACTGGCTGTCTACCCTATCACAACACCATTGTCTTATATTGGCCGAAATCATTTCTTCGCTATGTTCTCAAACCACTCAAATAGGTTTTTATTGGTGATGTGCGCGGGGCGGGCCCCGCAAACCCGCAACTAACCAGTAAAACCCGCGCGGGTTGCCCCGCTTTGCCACACTTTGTCACAACCTCTGTCATTAGTCATTTGTCTTGTTTGTCTCTGTGCCTTGTCTTTTCGTTAATCATCGGCTACATCGACAAGTGTGGCAAGTGAGCAATTGTTCTCAATAGCGCGAGATGTTTACGATTACCGTAGAATGAATCTGGATGCAAATGCGGCGGAAAAGCTTATATTCTTAAACAAAGCTCTCCCGAAGATAAATTACTGTTACTAATCATTTTTGTTGTTTTGGATATTGTTTATTAAAGATTTTATTTAATTGAGTTGATAATTCGTTGGTTAACGTGTTGTTAATCAAAATATTGGAATTTTTGGTTAAAAACATGTAATTTATCCAAGATTTGTGATTTCGATAAAAACCCGCAAAGAAATGCGGGACCACAGGAAAATTTTTTTTAACCCGCCCCGTGCCCCGCACTTGAAAAATTTTCAAAACCCGCCCCGCAAACCAGCACTTGGATTTTGAACCTCCAAAACCCGCCCCGCAAACCCGCAAAACCCCAAATGAACATCACTAGTTTTTATAGTGTTTTGGGATTTGTAACGTCAAGAAAAATTTTCTAGTGCTTAGTTAACCATTTTTTTTTATAAAAGTAGATGGGAAATGCCTTCAGGCGGGTTTCGAGAAGGCTTTTAACTAAAGTTAAAGGATTTAAGTTTTTAACGGGAAGGCTTTTATTGAGGTAGAGATTGTTCTCAATTTTCGACTCCTCTCGTTTTTTCAACTGAACTTTTGGGTTCTCATAAGGCATGCAAAATATATAAACAATCTTGAATAAGTACACAGCTGCTTCTACATGCTTATTAGGTTCTTTTGTTTTACGATCGCACCCCAGCTGCCGGAAAGCCCTCTCTGTTGTTTGTGCTTAAAAGGGTTGTTGTGTGCAGCATATAGATTTGCCACCACCCTTTGGAAGACACCTCTAGCATGTCTAGCTACCATTGACTGAATGGGAGAGGCAAGCTTTTTTGGAAAATTAAGTAATTGTTTAAAAAAGCGCACTCATTTGACATTTAAAAATAGCAAAATTTAATTTTTGAGTACAGTCGAACTTCGATAACACGTCCCCCAAAAAGTTGGATGCACAGCTGCGTCCAACCATTTTTTTACTTCAATTTTTGACATCTTTTGCTAGTTGGTATATCGATGTCCCTAAGCTCCCCTAAGGTATTTTTGGTTTCACAGACACAAATCAACAGTTTTTTATAGCCCTTTATAATAAAATCATGGCTTAATTCGCATTGGTCCTCGTCAAAGTTGGATGGCCTACCGGTGTGGGGAGTGTCTTGAAGGTCAAAATTGCCATTTTTGAATTTACCATACCAGTCATGAGCTGTCCTTTCTGGCATAGATCCCTCTCGAATCGAGAGTCTCGATAAACGCCTCAAATATCCCGAGCCGCTGTGTTGGCTTTTTGACCTTATTAAGACGTCTAAGAGCAGATGTCGAAATTGCTGTTTTTGGTCAACGAGGCTGGCTATGTCAAATTCCTAAGAATGGGGCAAAATTAGTGAAAATAAAAAAATGACGACAACAATGTGATAGATGAGCTCGAGCACTTCCAAATGCTATACAGTCAAACTTCGATATAACGGCCCCCCGATATAACGGCACTCCCAATATAACGGCCCCTTTGGCTTTGTTTGGTTGGCCCACTAATAAAAAACGTCAACCCAGACTCCCTAAGCCTGGTCCCGAGGGGGGCCGTTATATCGAAGTTTGACTGTATTATGCTTTGCAATGTGCTCAGGCAAGCGTGGTGAGATGTGCTCAGGCAATCGTGGTGAGACAAACAATCAAAGAAAACCGCAAAAAATTATTTGCCAACCCAATATGTATGACTTACGTACCACACCACCTCTATTAAAACTCCTAGCCTTATTATTGAATATTTTTTTAAAGTCTCGATAAAAAATTCCAATTCCAGTCTATGGAGAGCTATTGAATGTAATAAATATTCGATGCAAAGAATCTTGGGAAACGCAAAATGAGGTCAAACAAGCAATGGTAACAATTAGGGTACTCTCTAGTTATATATATGATATACACTTGAGCATATGGTTCGGATTCATCTTTCAAGTAATTCTCTGAGCGCATCTCTAACTCGGGTGGTTTAGGATGCTTGGAATTGAAATTTGAACCAAGAAAAAATAAAAATGCCCTACACATGGCTGTTCCAACTGAAGATTTAATTTAGCGTCAAAACACCCTTTTGTCCCTCCTCATACTCTTTTAAAAACTTTGGCTAGGATTTTTTCGTTAATGAAGGGCGACAGCTAGCCGCAGCTTGTTTCCCTCTTTCCATCCAGCTTTGCTAACTGAGTCGATTAAAAAAGATCTCGACAAAAGAGCCGTGGGAACATTCCAACTAGCAGAGATGGACAAACAGAGTCATGCCCAATACTATATGTATATTTTTATCATTGGAGCTCATTTTTCGTGTTAATATCTTTGTTTTTGTCTTATTCTTTGATTTATCCTATTTCCTGTAATAAGCGTGAAAAAATATTAGAAGCCACTTTTTTGCTTTACGGCTAAACATCCTCTCTGCCTGCTGCTGAATAATGCACCGAAACACATGAAGCTTTTTTTGCCTCGTTCTCGCATCCTGATTGCTAATTTACAATTTTTCCATCTCGGCCTATTTTTGAGTGATTTATGTCTCAGGTTTGTTTGTGTGCGCATCTCAACTCCAAGCCCTCGAGCCCTCTTTTTTTTTTTTTTTTAAACTAGTGCAATGAACCATATAAACAAAAATATAGTAATGAAAAAAAAAAACGAATGACAAAAAAAGTATTGGTGTGAAATATTGCATGAACTACTAAACCTAAAGGAAGCAAAATGTACGCTGGTTAACTTCTAAACTTAGCTGCCCTACACGAAGCCTAAAGGCTTATTCTCAAAAGTGTGTGTGTGGCTTGCATCGGTGCGAGAGATGAAAAATCAAAAAGGAGCTGTTTAAAAGACATTATAAAAAAAAATAGTAAAAAAAAGAGCTTGGGGGACCAAGGCAAAATTTATAAAATTAAAAAAT
>BBSZ01014617.1:13018-31222 GCA_000981365.1 Subanguina moxae
AGAGGGAAGCTAAATTTTGCGTAAAGACGAAGAAACTATGTGAGTATAAACCTCTTGTGTTTCTTTAGCTCGGTCGCGAAGAGCCTGTTTCACATCATGCACTCCCCTGCGCCCTGGATTGGTTTCATGATTGTGTTCGGAAACTTCAGCAATGATGTTCCAGTAATTACTGCGATGGGGGTGTTTCGGCCGGGGGTGCTTTGGCCGGGGGTATTTTGACGAGAGTGTTTCGGCGGGGGTGTTTCGTCCTGATCCCCACATTGTCAATATTTAAAAAACGTTTTTCTAAATATTATTTTTATTTTTTTTCGTAATTTTTTCTGTTTTAGGATATTAGGAATGAAAACCTACAATTGTTTGGAATAATCTGACTTTAAGCAGCATGGGCTCACGAATAGTTACCAGGAAAGAGCGTTTGGTGAGCACAGCCAGCTGCTGAAGCCACCTGAAAACTTTTTTATATAAACAATACATAATTGTTGAAAATGACGAAAAGTTTACGTTGCTTTATAGTTCTGGAAAGACTTGCGCTTGAAGCTGTCGTCGCCCCGCCAGATTGCTGAGCTGCCTGAAGAGGAGGAGCTTTCAACTGAGCCCTCCCCTTTGGACATTGTCATAATCCTTTTGCCTGTTTCACTTTGTAGGTAGGCCTCACACACTTTCTGTAGTAACATTTTGAAGTGGCACACACAGTTGAAACTCTTACCGTGTGTTTAAATAGTTTGGAAACTTTTGTAACCTGCCGTATTTATGCTGCCTGGTTACTTACTTTATTTATGTCAAACTCATTTTAAAGACCTGTCTTTTTAATTGCATTTTGGTACACCGTATTTAGTCTAATAAGCGGGCATCCCTAATTCAAAAAAATGTGTTTGTGGCATTGTGTTTTTGACCTATGTTCTGCCGGTGTCTTCTGGACATGTTATATACCAAAACGTAGTCTAGAATCTAAGCTAAATTTTGATATACAAGATGCCCAGAAGACACTAGCAGAGCATAGGTCAAAAACACAATGCCACAAACACACTTTTTTGAATTTAGGGATGCCCGCTTATTAGAGTAAATACGGTATGTATTTGTCCTTTTGTTACACTTTGCCTTAGTTTTAGAATGGCTGAATTAAAAGCTGGTCGGGGAAAAAGGTTTCCAAACTTTTCGAAGACACAATATTTTGCTTTTGCATACAATCTGTGTATACCACCTCTTTGTTGTGCTATTGATGTCTCCAATCAATTTTTTAGCGTCAATTTACTATGGGTTTATAAATTTATACTGCTTGCTTGCCAAAATATCACAGAAACAATATGAATTGCTTATATTTTAGACATTTGCTCAAAGATTTTTTGCATGTAACCCAATACTTCGCGCAATAATTTTGACGAAACACTGCTTCTGCTATATACGGCGCAAAAAAAGATAAGAACAGCTATGATCTACAACATCAAAGATCAAAAAATCAACAGGGGGAGGACCAAGGCAAAAAAAAAGCGGCCAAATATCCCGAGTCGCTGTGTTGGCTTTTTGACCTTATTAAGACGTCTAAGAGCAGATCTCAAAATTGCTGTTTTTGGTCAACGAGGCTGGCCATGTCAAATTCCCAAGAATGGGGCAAAATTAGTGAAAGTAAAAAAATGACGACAACAATGTGATAGATGAGCTCGAGCACTTCCAAATGCTATACAGTCAAACTTCGATATAACGGCCCCCCGATATAACGGCACTCCCAATATAACGGCCCCTTTGGCTTTGTTTGGTTGGCCCACTAATAAAAAACGTCAACCCAGACTCCCTAAGCCTGGTCCCGAGGGGGGCCGTTATATCGAAGTTTGACTGTATTATGCTTTGCAATGTGCTCAGGCAATCGTGGTGAGACAAACAATCAAACAAAACCGCAAAAAATTATTTGCCAACCCAATCATAGAGCCACACAATAGGTGCATAAATCCAGGTGTCTCCAGCGTATATCTGCCCTTGATATAGCGCTTAAAAGGAGTCGAATGCAAAAGACCATTTTTCAAAACCTCTTTAGGGAAAAAGCATGTGCTTTTAAAATGGAGATCTATCTATCACTGAGGTATGGTTTTTCAAAGAGATTTTTGATATTAATCTCGAATTTTAGAGAAGTTATTTTTTTCTGAGGCGCCCCATTAAAGAAAAGGACCTCAGAAATCCGAATCTGACAGTTAAAAAAAATATATTGCTGTAAGCCAAAGACTGAGTTTACGGCTTAATTTGGTTATATCTTAGCAACCAAGTCACTTTTGAATATTTTTTTCAGATTCGGATTTCTTTTTGTTTTTTTGCATACTAGGGCGCCTCAAAATAAACCAATTTTTTTAGAATAGGGGATTGCTAGAAAGATGTTTACATTAAAAAAATCCATGTCTATTTAAAATTGTTTGGACCAGCCTGTATACGCCGGAGACACCTGGATTTATGTATATTAATGATTGCAAACCCACATTAATTCTTGCCCTTGCCTTCCTGCCTTTGCCAGCCTCCACTGCCAGAGTAGAGATGAAGTGATCGCCGGGGTTGAAGTTTTCTGGGAGGGGATAGCCCAGACTGGAAAATGTTCGAAATTAGCCATTTACATCCAACATTTGTTGAGACACTCACGAGTCCCACAATTGAATGGCTTCCTCTGTTTTGCCGAGGAATGCCACTTTCCCTTCCGCTAATAAACATATTCTAAGCTTTTAATCATGTTTGAAGCTGATAAACAAAATAAAGGACCTACTTGTCAAACATTTCGAAAATTTGACTTGAAGGCTGGTGGATTGTGATGACCACTGTCATGTGTTTTCGTCGAGCTAGTTCCTTTAGCACCTAAACTACCTCAAGACTAAAAAGACTGAAAATTTTTCTCAAATACGACTCCTCCTAGGCTACCACCGCTATTTGATTGACGCTATTTGACAAATAACTAAACCTTAAAAGAGTAAAAAAGGTGGAAAATAAAAGCGTTACCACTAAGCGGATTTGAACCCAAGACCGCACAAATCGTGGTTCCTAACGCTTTACCACTGCGCCAAACAACATATATGAAGGTGGTTTCCAATAATCAGAAAGAGAATAAAAGTCAGAATGAAAATTTGAAATTTTCAAAATCAGAATTTGTTTTTGACTCTCATTCTGCATTTGAATGCCTACTTTTTGATATCAAAAAGTTTTGATATCAAAAAGTAGGCATTCAAATGCAGAATGAGAGTCAAAAACAAATTCTGATTTTGAAAATTTCAAATTTTCATTCTGACTTTTATTCTCTTTCCGATTATTGGAAACACTGATATGAAGAGAAAAAACGTATATGCTCAGTCACAATTTACTGCAAATATTAGATTGCACAAAAAGTAGTTAAATTTTTTGAAATTTCCAAAAACAGATTGTTCCCTTGCTGCTCTTTGAAGTTCCGCAAGAAGTGCATGGTTTCCTCAATCCTTTTAAAAAATTTTAATTTTTTTTTCCAAACCTTTTTAAGATTACTATAACAAATAACAAGAAAAAACACTTGAAAATAAATTTCAAAATATTTAGTGGTCAGAGTAGTAAGACACTATGAAATCCTCTACAAAAAAGGACAAGAAAGCGTATGCTATTAAATAAACTAAATATATAGATAGAAAAAATATTCAAATAGTAGAAAACGCTTTAGTAATGGTAGAAAAGCTTGCCTGTACAACTTGCTGGGCAAGATAGGCCTAAATAAGTAAAAAAGTAGTACAGTAAAAGGAATGCTGCCTACATCCAAACCAGAGGTGGGTTCATCACAAAAAAGGACTGGGGGTCCTGTCATTATCTGCAAACACAGGCTTTGGAATTAAGTATTATTAAATGTGTAAATAATACCTCTGAAGCAAAGGCCAGTCTTTTTCGTTCTCCGCCAGAGATTCTAGATAAGTTACTGGGTTGCTCAGAAAATGTTGTCTTTTTTTTTAATTTCATAAAAACAGCTTAGTGCCTGCTGTCGCTTTTAGGTTTTCTTTCCAATTTTTTGGTAAAACCTTTTTAAAATGTCTGCAATAAAAAAGTAGTAAAAACACCTTTTTAAGTTTTTTTGGTTCTTATTCTTATTGCGACCACATCCAACTAACGCCCAATTGACAGTAACATTTATTATTTTTTATTTATTAGTAAATTGAAAGTAACTTTCAATCATTTTTTGAGCGGTTAGCTCTGAGTGTCTTCTTTCCAATGAGCTATTGACTGGCTGGATGTTTTTGAAAAAAGCATGCGCAAAAAGTCTTTGAAGCAAGTACTACTTCATTAAAAAATTATTTTCTTCAAGTTTTTCCAACAACATCGAATCAGTTTATACCTCATTGGAGAAAATGGAGAAGGCTACACAGTGAAAAAAAAAGAAAAAATCGTAAGAAACAGCTGTGCTAATCAAGCTTAAAAAATTTGACGGATGATTTCAATTTGAGCCTGTTTGGATATGGTCCTTATACAGAGTAAGAGTTGTTTTTTTCGCATTGTGATAAAAATGTTGCAATATAGCAGAAAAACAAAAAAAAGCACTCTTTTGCAATCCTTAAGACCATAATGCAGTGGATTGTGCAAGAAATTTAGACCGACACGTAGCGACCTTTGCATTTTACGAGCAACGGCGCAAAATCCTTTTCCTTCACCACGAAGCGCAACAATTTGGCTATTCTCAAACTCAGATAGCTGTATTCCGCGAGGCATTTTCAAAGATATTAGTATAAGCTTGCATATAACACAAAAAGCAAAAAAAAAAAAAGAATAAATATGCAGTGATAGGCTAGGCTAGGCTAAGCTGCCAAACTGCCCAAGGCGCCACCTCAGTTTGCTTCAGCTGTCTTCCTGGAGTTCATTTGGAAATTTTCTTGAATCATTTTTTGGATGGAGAAGTGTGAAATGCTGAGTTCAGTGGCCAACTTTCTGCTGGAGTCGGATGGCTGCGAAGATGACCTGCCTCATGGTCATTGCAGAAGCTGTCTGCAATTGCTTGGATGTTCTCCTCAGTTGCCGCTGTAACCGTTATATCGGGGGCCGTTATATCGAGAGTTTACTGTATATTAAAATATTTTTATTTAAAAAAGTTGGTTTAAAAGTTCGCCACAAACTTTTCTTCCACCAGTTACCACAATGGGGCAAACTGATTTTTGAAAATTTCGAAAGGCACAATGTTTCCTCAACAGGCTAATAATCTAAAAATTTAATTAGTCTAGTATGAAGAAATACCCTTTCAATCGGTGAGGCCAGCCAATTATGGTGTTGGCAACACGGTGTAAACCAAGCTGAATCGCTTACATTTTCGGGGAAAGACAACTAAGGTTCCAACCTCAGACATTACCGATTGCACACGCTTCTAAAATATGTACGATTACATAGATATAATTTTAAACTTTTGGTCAGCAATCGCGTATTTTATGAAAACTTTTTTCCTGGGACATTTTCACATGCAGAAGACTTTAGCTATCCAAATTTATAAGAAGAATTTGAAAAATTAACTCAATTGCTGAAATATTACCGGAAATATTCGGGACAAGGCTGATAACCACTAAAACTGAGTTCACTGTTTGCTTAGGTCATAACCTAACAACAAAGCCATTTTTTTTATCTTGTTTTCAGGCTCAGTTTTCCCCGTAAGGGGGCTTTGGAGCCATTTTCGAATGATTTATGTCTCAGGTATGCTTGTGTGCACATCTCAACTCCAGACCCCCGAGTCTCTTTTGATACTTAATCACGTGATTTTTAGGGGAGAGCTATTCAGTCCCGACAACTGCAATTGTTAAAAACTGTTTGATTTTTTGTTTTACTTCTGTGCTTTTTTAGTTAGTAAAATTTATTTGGAAAGAATTTTTCACAAATATCAAACTAAATATTTAATAAGGCTATAGGTAAAGCTAAAAGTTAATTGTCAATACCGCTGCTGGTAAAGATAGGGGTGAAGGTAGCGGCTAAGGGTCAGCAATGCTGTAGGTAAAGGTAAAACTAATGGTAAAGGTAAGCTCAAGGTAAATACAACGGTAAAAGTTAGTTGTTGATAATTAGTGAGAAAAATAAATTTTAAGATTTTAAATTTTAAGTGTCGGTCCCCACCACTCCTTGAAAACCTAAAATTTTTGTGCCAAGTTAACGAATTGGAAGAAATGGCTGTACACCATAATTTACGCGAAAATTTGTTACGAGGAACATTTGTTACGCGCTCACTTTGTTACGCCACAAAAATTTGCATATATTCATTTACAGTACTCATCTTTTGAAAGGATATCTTTATTCTGAGGCACCCTGGTAGACAAAAAGACCTCAGGAATCCAAATCTGAAAACGGAATTTTAAAAAGAGGTTTAGTTGTTGAGATATGATCAAAACTAGGAGAACAAAAGGATAAAAACTAAGTTTGCGGCTGGCTATGATCATATCTCAGCAACCAAGCCTCTTCTTGAAATTTTGTTTTCAGATTTGGATTCCTGGGGTCTTTTTGCCTACTAGGGTGCCTCAGAATAAAGAAATCCTTTCAAAAATGAGTACTGTAAATGATTACTGCAAATGAGTACAGGTAATTTGTTATGGAGTAACAAAGTGGCCGCGTAAATCATTGTGTACAGCCGGAAATATTTGCGCAGAAAACACCAGTTTTCAAAGAGCTCGTAAATAAATGGGTTACTCTACACAGGTTTAATTTTAAAAATTTTTCCAAAAATGCTTAACCATCACACGCCAAGATTTTATAAAATTCCTTGACGTGTGACGGTTAAGCATTTTTGGAAAGATTTTTAGGCCAATGCTTAAATGCATACCCATCATTTAACAAGTTAAATTGAAGCGAAATTGTGGCCACCCACCTCTCGTTCATGTTCGGAATAGTATTTGCCCATGCGCAAAAGTGCCTGCAAGTCTACATTACGTAACTCTTCTTCCAAACCATAGGGCTTGTAAAGCCGTGAATTGTGAAATGGAAAGTTTCCGGAAATATTCCACAATCTTTCTGGCTTTAAAGATTTGAAGTGTTCCTTTTTAGCTTTTAACGTCTTTTCTCAGTATTATCAATTCCTTTCAAAAATATGAATTTGCTTTTTTACGGGTCTTTACCGGAAGCTTTCCATCAAAAGATTCTTTCCGAAAATTTGCACAACCCCAAAACATACCATGAAGCGAAGGTGTTCCACCACAGTCATTGTGCCTATGAACAGATCGTCCTGTTGCACATATGCGGAGACTACAATATTCACAGTCAGCAACTATAATTGCTAATCCATCAACTACTACACTCACTTTTCCTCAGAGTGCTCTTGTCAATGTCATAGCCGTTAAGGCGAATGCAACCAGAGGCTTTGACTGTATTCAGATTCCTCTGTGTCAAAATGTTGAGCAGGGAGGTCTTGCCGGCACCACTGCAACGAATGGGATGTTTAGTTTAATTAACCTGAAAACAATTGACCTAGCTCCCATCAAAGCCAGCACTTCTCCCGGATGGGCAACTCCAAACACTGCAAATAATGTTTTTAAGAATAGAAATGTAGGACAATTATGTATATTGCCTACCATTCTCCAGAATGTAGTCCCTTTTACCAGAAGACGGGGATATAAACTCAAAGTCGTCGGAGCTGGACACAACCCTTTGTATGGTGGACAGTAGAGACGCTGTACTTTTTGCCTTTTTTTTTGCCTGAATAAGAGTGTGTTACCCACTAAGATACCTAATAAAAAAATCTTGTCATTAAAAAAGTCTCAAACTGTTCCCATAGTGTTTACGTCTCAGGTATGTGTTTTATAGCAACAAATAGCTCATAAAAAGTTACTTTGACTGTGACTCCATTCCAAGACAGCTAGAAAAACAAAATATTTCTGCAGAAAGTATATAAGCGGAAATCCACCTCCATGGCTGGCAACACACTGTTCATGGATATCTGAAATAGAATGGCTAGGACACAATCCAAGTTAGGTGTCAACATACAGCCTTAGATAGTTTGGAAGTGGTGGGATGCACAAAGCTAACTGAAGTGCGCACAGAGTCCATCTCCAGGTCGGCTGTCTCCATGTCCAAGGCTATTTGGTCATTGTCCAACAGTTTCTCGCTCAAATTCTCTTCCATTTTCAAAGAATTTCAGGCTAGAAACTTAAAGATAAGCCCAAACAACGGACATTTATGAAATAATAACACTAAGAACAGGTCCATAAACAGAAGGAGCTAGAAAAAGTTTCAGCTGTGTTTTTCAATTGCTTTTTTCGAGTCTAAGTCCTTTTGTCTGGTGAAACACTGGCTAAGCACCGTATAAATGAGCAAAAATGTAGGCTCCACGGCCCTTGAATGTGAAATATAAAAAAATAACTCTTTGAGAAATTTTTTACAATGTACTTATGGGATTAAAGATTTCTAAGGGATGAGTCAAGGTGATCATAGTGATTAGGCTAATTTTGACCAATTTATTAAGCTTGAAAAGATGAGTAAGATAAACTTTGGTCAAAAATGGGTTAAGAATACAGTCAAACCTCGATTTGAGGACTTCCTTTTTTAGAAAAATGGGGTGCCTCTAAATTGAAGTTAGTCTTTTCTAAAGGTGAAAAATTGTTGAGTTGTCTAAAAAAGACAATAGAAGCTGAAGGAGATTGTTTTATTGATCGGATGTTGAATTTTTGTTAATAAAGCTGTTCTGAATCGAATAACTTATTATTACTCACAAAAAACGGAGAAAAAATTTAAACCTAATGTTATTTGGGTAATGCATGGCCCGAATAAATTGTGTTATCATTATTCTGATTGGCCTCCTCTGCTTATCAGTAGACATTCACAAACTGGATTTATATACATTTTTAAAAGAAAATAAAATCAATGCACACATCAATCAATTCCAGCCAAACTGCATATGATTAGGCTGACTCTATAAGTTTTGATTAACCAGACAAACAGCGAGTCCAGCAGCCAAAATGGCACTGCCAGAGCACAGGAAGGCCCCGCAGCAAAGGTAGTAGCTATAGGCGAGGTTGGACTTCAGATGTAATGCCAAGCTGGTTTCTGCAAAGAATATTAGTAAACTTGTGACTTTTAGTTGTTTTAAAATTAAGTTTCTAAAACTACAGTTTTAAGCATCCCTATAAGTTTAGAGGACGGATACCACTTACTGTAAATGTTCTCATAGAGCCCCCCATCCCTTCTCAAAAATTTTTGGACAAATTTTTTGTTGTACCTAAACTATTTTTTTTCTGCACATTTTATCGCTTTTGTTCGTCATTTTTGACTGCGCAGTCATTTTGTCTGCTGTTGTCTGCTTGTTACCTTTTTTTTTTCGTTTTTAGTGCTAATTAAGATGGATCGAATTCAAGAGGCCTATGGCAGCCATGGACCAGCTTATGAAGAATTTGAAAAGTCAAAAAAACGTAAAGCTTATTCAACCGAGTGGAAACTGGAGGTGTTGAAGAACGCAAAATTTATCTCCATCCATTTGTCCGGATCATCCAACAACAAGCAGAAAGGGTATCCAACGCCGAAGAGGATGAAGAAAACATAAACATAAAATGTAGATACCCTAAAATTCCATAGATAAGAGCGGTTTAATTTTATTTTACTTCGTCATCATCGTTTATATTCATAGCGGCAAAATCGTTTTTGAGATTTTCAACATCACATAATGCTTTTTCAAAGCTATGTAGAATAACATAAGATGAAATGGAGTAGAAACTTTCGCTAACTAAAAATGCGGCTTCGTAGCTCATCCTTTGGTAGCTAATCCTTTTCCTGATTCTACTTTTTGTGTAAATTGCATTGGCTTCATTTCTCATCCATTTTTCCCAGCCATCTTTCAAGTTGTCTTTAAACGGTTTGTTGATATAAACGTCTAAAGGTTGCAATATTTTGAGGAAATTGTCCTTTTGGCATCAGCTTCTTCTAAAATATTAGCATTGGTTTGAGATTCTCTCCAGCAGCAGTCACTCCCAATACAACAGTAAAATTTGATTTCTCATGGCTGGTAGAATCAATTTTAATGTTTTCTTGACCCTTCACATCGACAGTTCGTTCATACACAATATCAAAGGGAACTGGAACTTCATCCACATTTCCCAAGTTGTAAGGAAATACATTGCAGGCTTCAGCTGCCACGAACTTTTTTTTGTTGCTGTATACGACTTACGACGTTTCATCTTAAAGAAAAAATTATAAAACAAAAGAAAATAAAGGGTATAACAAAAAAGATATAAAAAATCATCGTTACAAATAACACGTAGAAAAAAACCGTATAAACACGTAAATTTAAATTTTTTAACACAAACCGCTCTTATCTATGAACCGCTCTTATCAATGGAATTTTAGGGTAATTCAAATTTTATGGCTAAAATTTTCGTCGGTGCTTTAGGCTCGGAGGATTGAAAAATAAATCCCCTTTCTAATATCCATCCTAATATCAATCCAATTTCTAATATTACGGGCCCGCGAATTCAAACTTGAATTTACGAGCGGGGGGGATTCAAACTTGAATTAATAGGGTCGTCAAAATCGAACATTAACTAACATTAACTTTTTTATAGAACATTAACTAACATTAACTTTTTTATAGAACATTAAATAACATTGTCAAAAGAATTATTAGATTAGTAAATGTAAAACTCTAAAATGATATCAGTGGCAGTTCCAACATCTCACAGTCTCTTAAAATTTAAATTTAGATCACTTTAAGAACAACAAAAAAAATTTCGAAAAAGCCTTTTTGTCTAAAATTTTTAAAATGTTTTGTAAATTCTTTATCGGAGTTAGCAAATAGTCCCAAGATAATCATCACTAAATTGTTTTTCTAGCATACCTAAACACAAGCTCTTTACAACGTCTGTTGTTGTTAAGTTACCTTTCAACAATTTTTTCCTTCTTTTCACGCCTTGTAGAGACCATATCGAAATACTAAAAATACAAATTTTCATCACAAACGATAAACAACGACAGTTTTTTTAAAACTCATCCTGCACAAGTTTCACCATTCAGTAAAATTTATTTTTATTGTTTGTTAATGTTTGTAATAATTGTCTGTTTAAATATTTTTATAAGTGTAATGTTTTTTTAACTTGAATACAAAGTATTTATAGAGCTACATATAAAAATTGTGAACAACAGTAAATTGTGAACAACAGTTACTTGGTACTAAACTTGACTTTTGTAAAAAAATTTGAGGTCGACACGAAGGTTGTTAGTATATCCAATGCTCTTTGGGCCTCTTACAAACTGATTGCGTCCTTATTGCGCCTTATTGCGGAACTCATCCCACACACTGTGCCTTCGCGTGCCTTCGCGTATCGCGAAGGCCTGAGGTATGTTTCAGAGAAGTTGGGGTCCTTTCTCTTCATCCTTTTTATACGCTCCTGGTACCTTTTTACAAGCTGAACTGCCCGAGCATTTTGTCAAGCGGCAAGCGCATTGTCCGCATCCTCCAATTGCACACCATCCTCCACTTGTTCCAATTGATCCGCATCCTCCAATTGCACAACATCCTCCAATTGGCCCGCATCCTCCACTTGTTGCAATTGCCCCTCCACTTGTTCCAATTGCACGGCCTCCTCCACTTCTTCCACTGCTTCCAATCCCCTTTCACCATTATCTAAAATTACACAAAAAAATTTTTACATTTGAATTTTGTATTTGATTACCTGTACTATTAAGATTACCTGTAATATTAAGATTACCTATACTATTAAGATTACCTGTTCTATTGTTCAAGGGTTGTTCTATTTGATCATCATCTAAAAATAACACAAAAAATTTTTTAAATATTCCTAAGGTAAAAAATCTAACCAGCTGTGCAAAAGGATACCAATTTTTCCTTCCATATAAGTGGCACACTTTGTAGTGTACCAGTCTTCTACGATTGAAGGTCATCAATGTTTTGTTGTAGACATACTTGATTTTCCTCAATGCCTCAGCTTCTTGTTCCGGCTCTTGTTGACCCTCATCTATATATAATTAGGGTTTGTTGAGGTCTAGGGTTTGTTAAGGTTTTTTAAACCAGCAAGCGCATTCTTCACTTGTTCCAATTGCCCAGCATCCTCCACTTCGTCCAATTGCCCAGCATCCTCCACTTCTTCCAATTGCCCAGCATCCTCCACTTCTTCCAATGGCCCAATATACACGTCTTCCACTGGTTCCAATTCCATTTCACCATTATCTATAATTACACAAAAAATTTATAACTTAGTTGTGTCCCACTTCAATCATAAGATTGAACTGGTCACCTTGTCAAAATGAAAAAAAAACTTTTTTAATGGGGAACATATCAAAAAACAAAGTCAAACACCTCTTAAAAGTAAGAATAAGTAACAAATTTAAACACCACTTAAAAGTAAAAAAACAATTAGTACGAGAAAAATTTAAATAAAAGGAGAATACAAACAAGTAAAAGAAACAACACACCAGATTTAATCTTATCAAGAGCCGATTGATTGCCGATGTTGATTGGCCAAATGGAATTCGTTGATTGGCCACGGAATTCGTTGCAAACAAAACATCCGCACAAAAGGGGAAAGAGTGGCCAGATGGTATCCTATTTAAGGGGGTTTGTAGACACTTCAAGCCTCCTACGCCCCCTTCGGGGCGTAGGAGGCTTGAAGTGTACTGTCAAATTTAATTTTTTTTTCAAATTGAAAGCACTGTCCCATTTATAATAAAGTAAAAAAACTTTATTTCGTAATCCAACAAAAATAATTTAACAAATAAAAACAATGGAAGCCACCAATTTGGTAACAGAAACTAAGCTACAATAGCATGAATTACAATCCCAGTAAAATAACACATACAAAGTATCCGCGAATATATTAATCATATAAAAACCATCAGAATTGGAAATTCATGAGGCACCTTCGAAGAGGAAAAAAAGACAAAAAGCATTAGAAATACAGTTTGCCATTTGGAACACGTTTTGTGCGGCTCATAAATAGTTGAGAAAAAGGCAACAGACTAAAAGTGATGCCTCCTACAATTCTTCATGTCCGTAAGTTACTCTGGCGGCTGATTTACCCGCGATTCGTCCTAAAAAGGGAGATAGTAAATATAGTTGTGAAAAGTTATGTTACCAAAGACCACACACTCCAACAAAGAGTTGCCAGCCAACCGATTTCGTCCATGAACACCCCCACTCACTTCTCCTGCAGCCAACAGCCCTTTGAAAGGTTTTTCCATAAATTCACTATACACAAAGGCCTGAAAATGTGCCATAAAGTTTTTTTGCCATTTTAAAATATTGTTGCAAATTTTGAGTTTATGTGTTCACGAGACTCCTAAAAAACTTTTTACTTTTTTTAACCCGAGGTAAGCAACCTTATACAGTCAAGTCTCGATATAGGGGCACCCCTAATTCAGAAAAATGTGTTTGTGGCATTGTGTTTTTGACCTATGTTTTGCTGGTGTCTTCCGGGCATGTTATATACCAAAACGTAGCCTAGAATTTAAGCTAAATTTTGATATACAAGATGCCCAGAAGACACTAGCAGAGCATAGGTCAAAAACACAATGCCACAAACACATTTTTTTTGAATTAGGGGTGCCCCTACATCGAGACTTGACTGTAATAGTGTTTTTACATCTCAGAAATTGAATTTATACATACAACTTAGGCTTAGGGCAGGCCAGCAAAGTTTAACCGTGAACAAAGGGTACATATTGTTTCACCCAGATTTTAATGGCTTAAGACTAACCTACGCTGGCCTGCCCTAAGCCTAAATTGCGTGCCCAGGAAAATGCAATATATAAAGGTTTTGTTGAAATACACCAGCACTCATTATACCTGTCGATCTATCTTTAATCCTCCCATGGTGTAATGGACAGCTGGAGTGACTGTGGCAACATAGAACGGCTCCTCTAGGTTGAATTCCACTGGAAACACTGTTTTGCCTGCAAGCCTCATGTTTCTAGTAAAAATGTTTGTGGTTTGAACCAACCGAATGAGTCTTTTGGTTCTTTGCCTTCTGCATATTCTTTGGCCAGAGCATTGTAGCTTCGCAGAGTATCAGTAAGAATTTTCTTGTCACATCCTATATGTTCTGCCAATTTGTCTACGTTCTTAACTTCCTGCATAATATTCAATGTTAAGACTTGAAAAAGGAGAAAATAGTCCAACCTCAAAAAAGCCCTTGATTTTGGAGTAGAAGCTGAAAGCCGGTAGTCCAAACCCTTCTGCTGATTTTGCATTCATAACCTAAATTAGTAAAATTTGGATTTTTATCACGGTTCCTCCAATGGAACGAGAAAATTTTTTGTGCTCCTGTGGAACAATATTGTAGAAGACATTGTGCTTGTTAATTTCATTCTATCATTGCAAACGCTGTATTTGCCATGTAACTTTGAGTTTTTTGTACACGAGAAAAATATTTGCTATAAAATAAGATAATTTAAAGCTAGCCGACCTAGTGCAAGTTTAACATCATCCACAACCAACAAGACATCTTTAACAGCCCGCAAAATATATCCTCTTTGGTCAGCAATTTTTTAAATACCTAAGAAATAAGTCAATAAGGAGCCATCCTAAGCGACCATTTTTCGGTACAATATTTAGTCAGCAGATATCCGAAGCTATATTTATATAACCTTGATAAGCGGCTATTGGCCGCTTATTAAAGTGACACAATGAGTGTTCACCTGTCAGATCCTCATATCACTTCATGTAGATCTTTTGAAAAAGTTTAGTAAAGATGCAGCTTTTATAAACCAAATACTCTGCCTTGAGCTAATTCTAAAAAAATGTCTACCATAAAACAGGTGCGCCAGTTGTTGACAGACGGGTTTTTAGCGCAATTCTTGTCGATCTCCGCGGTCATATAGTCTCTTCTGCCTAACTCATTGCCGAAACGCTGTCCTTTTTGATTGAGCTGAAATGCAATTAATCAAATTTCTATATTAGTCATACTCCAAAAAAAATGAAACTTGCCAAAATAGCGCCTTTGCCTCTAAGTGCTTCGGCGGCCAGAAACTTGGTTTGCTCCCCTGGATTCTTCGGATCAATGAATGCCTAGTGAGTAACTGTATAAAAACAATCAATAAAATTTTGAATTAGCTAACCGTAGGATGGACTTGGACATGGTTCATACCAACCACAGCTGCACCCATTGCTCTGGCCATCTTCACACCATCTCCAGTCGCAAACGCTCCATTGGCTAGACAACAAAGGGGATGGAATAGCTCTTTTGCAAAAAGTCAAAGCTAACTAGTAGGAAGATTCATTTTTTCGGAGGCGAATTCACTCAACAGGGAAGTCTCATTGTCGCGATCACTGGAAATGATTTATTTTTAAAGTGAGAGCTCACAGATATGGTTTACCTGCTGAACCCACCCGTGGTTAAGATGACAGCCTTGCCAGTGATTTCTTCTAAATTAATGGGAAATGACATATTTTAACCGGTTGTAAAGTCAACCCTCGTTAACCCTACGTAGGCTATTTCCTTTGATTTTTTCGAATGAATAGAAACGAATAGAAGAAAATCAAACAGGAGAAAACCACATTCAAATAAAGAATACAGAGCAACTTATGTTTTTGAACAAGAATCTACTTTTGCTGAAATTCTCGTATTAAAATGTTTATTAGTCTGAGTAAAGTTTGTTCGCTGGACAATTTTGGAGAAGAATATTACTTTCGCGTCTCTTACCTACTCTTCCTTGGTCGTTTTTGAAGCGAACACCCGTGACGTAGTCATTCCACGTTACCTAAACAAACATCCACACCAAAACTCATTAACTTATTGCTAAAAGAATTTACCAATCCGACGACAGGAGTGTTCAGTCTGATCTCCAGATTGTCTGGCTGTTCTTCCTTCAAAGCATAAAGATGAGTCTTTAGGGCCTTGATTATAGCCACTCCCACTGGCAGAGGCTTGCCTTCTTTTAGAGATGGTAACCTACAATTATTATTTGACTGTATCAACAAAAAACTCAAAAACAGACATCATACCAATGGGTTCTAGGCACAGAATGGCCTCCACACAAGTTGATGTCGGATAAATCCACACCGTGCATAAGCAGGAAGTCGACCGCATCTGCTGATTCGTGTGCCTGCAAAACAACATTCACAACTATTTTCTACTTGGATTTTCGCAATAATTGTTTTTTAAACTTACCAAAATGTCAACTAGAATCTGATCATTTTCTCTATCACCTATAATTCTTCTTGCTACGACTTATGCTGTAAATGAAAGCAAATACCTGCTGACATGGTGTCGGAATAGAATTTGTCCACCGAGTCGGCAATCCCAAGTGCTTTTTGGGTTCTGGTATTGCATCCATTGATCCCTGAAAATAAATAAGCTTTTTTGATTAAAAAGTATTTCGGGTAACGGACCACTGCTAGCTTTTGCACTGTTGCCTCCCAGGTCTTTTTCTTTGTCGACAAGGATAACTCGAGCGCCTGCTTTGATCACTTCTATGGCTGCAGACAGTCCAGCCTAAATTCGCTTTTGGGAACAAGACAATTTCAGGTTGCGGGTAAATTGCAGGTCGCCAAAATCGGGTCGGACAAAATCGGGTCAGACAAAATCGGGTCAGAACATTCATCCGGGCTTTTGGAATCGCATCAAGGTGGTAGTCTTTATACTCAGTCATATTTTATTTATTTTTCCTAAGCTTTGTTTTCTTTCTTCTGTTCACGGCTAACATGCGCTGGCCAACCCTAAGCCCAAGGCTTAGTTGCAAAACTTTTTTCCTATTACTCTTTAGCCCCCTTTTTCCCCTGTTTCGGTTTGTGTTGCAAGGAACCTTCATAAGTTTATCTGTTTTTCCATGCACCAAACGAACCAAGTGGATGTTCACTTGGTGTGAAATTTTTTTTCTTACTATTAGGCACTCAAATTCTTTTTCCTGTACTATTCTTAAGCCTAAAGAAGGCTTGACAATGGTGGATTACCGTTTTATAGACTTTTTTCGACTTTCTTAAAGCACTACAAAAGCACTACGTAAGACGGTATTTTAACTCTGTCAAATCTTCTTTAGAATACCCTAATTAACACAAAAAATAATAATTTGAGATCCTGAAAGTAAGAAAAAAAATTCACACCAAGTGAACATCCATGTGGTTCGTTGGTGCATGGAGAAACAGCTAAACTTATGAAAGTTCTTTGCAACACAAACCGAACAGGAAAAATAAATTTTGAAAAACAACGGCCAAAAAAATCATAGCGTTACGAAAAAACGGCCATAACGAAATAATGGGATGAAGCGTGCTCACACACCTGCGGCTTTCCATTGTTTGCAATCATGAAACTAAAGTCTCAAAAAATAGGTGAATCACTCTATAAAAATAGACCAGCGACTATGATCAGCAAGATTCAACACTAGAAGTTGACTTAAAATAGTAGAATGAACATAATAATTAATTGTATGGGCTGACCCGATTTTGTCTGACCCTATTTTGGCGACCCGTAATTTACCGTGTACCCAATTTCAACGCAGTACATTCCACCGCGGTGCATTTTGTCTCAGAAGGAATATCATGATTTAGAATTTTATTTATGCACCAACCGCAACTTTGATACATGGTCTATTCCCCAACCAAGCCAAGTGGATGTCCACTTGGTTTTTTCCTTAATTTCAGGCTCTGAAAACCTCTTTCCTCTACTAATTAGGGTATTCTAAAGAGGGTTTGCCAGTGGTAAACGACCCTTTACAAGATATTTTTTGATAGGCTATATGTACTTTCACTCCTCAAATTAATCATTTATCCCGTCAAAATAATTTTTTACCCCGTCAAATTTGAATTTTGCGAAAAATAATCATTTATCCCGTCAAATTACTCATTTACCTTCTTAAATTTGCTCTCACGTCTATCCTGGCTACATCTCTTGTAGTTGTACGATCGGTATCATAGATGACTTGTGTAAGCATGCTCTGTTGCTCATGGAGACCGAAGAAATGATCGATCCTCTGCCGCGACTATTGGAGCTAAGAATGAAGAGAGGTCGAAAAAAGAAGGTTGGCCGAGCATTGTTTTCTTAGGTCTGAGTGGATAGTTTTTGGTCGCAATGTTTTTTCTGGAAACAAGCTGTTATTTAACTGAAGCCCAAAAGTTTTCCAATTATCGCGTTGATTAAGGCCGCAACTGAAAGCCCAAATAGTAGATAGATTTTCGAAAAGCTAAATCGTTAGATTTTATTTTTAGCCCCTTCTGTTTATAAGGAACAGTAGTCAGCCATTCTTTTTCAGAAGTCTATGGTGTTAAAAAAAAATCATATACAAGTAACATTGATCACGTAAATGAATTGACGGGACAGAATTTGA
>BBSZ01014618.1:0-15930 GCA_000981365.1 Subanguina moxae
TACAGTCGAACCTCGTTAAACTGGCACCCCTAATTCAAAAAAATGTGTTTGTGGCATTGTGTTTTTGACCTATGTTTTGCTGGTGTCTTCTGGGCATGTTATATACCAAAATTTAGCTTAGATTCTAGGCTACGTTTTGGTATATAACATGCCCAGAAGACACCAGCAAAACATAGGTCAAAAACACAATGCCACAAACACATTTTTTTGAATTAGGGGTGCCAGTTTAACGAGGTTCGACTGTATTTACAAATATTCACTAGACATAATTGTATGCTTTATAGCCTAACTTTATGAAAACTATTTTCGTACACTGTATTATACCCCCCCAAAAGGCGCTTGGCTTTTGTAGGTATATTGACCATATAAAAACTATTTTTTCGCTATTTTAAGTCGTGAAAATATATGAAGACACATTTAGCTTTTCTGTTTCTATATTAATTATTTGACATGGGAAACTCTCACCACCGCCATCAGCAACACTATCCTCAAGTAAGCTACTTTCCTAAAGAGTATGGACTCAAAGTAAGAAATGGTTTCATTGTTGTATTAATTTAGCCAAATGCTTATGGCCCTCCTGTCAACAATTATGGCTATCCTCCAGCAGTGGCTTACGGATACCCTCAACAAAAGCCGTAAGTCGAGAAATGGTTAGGCATTGGCCAAAGAAATATTATACGAAAAGTTTAGACATCGCCAAGGCTCTGGATGTTGCCTTCCACTTGCAGTTTGTCTAGGGCTGTGTTGTGGTTGTTGTATGGGCGACTGTTTGGATGACTGTGACTGTTGTTGATCAAATGTTTGCAGTCTAGATAAACTAAAGCCTTTTCACATGTTCTGTATACATATTTACTGATATATCTATAAAAAATTTGTGTTCTGTACATATAAAAAAAAACTTGACGCTACTTTTGTTTATACTCCCCTTCCCCCCTCCCCAAAAAAATCAATTTTTCCAAAGGTGTTTAATAACCATTTGTATGCACAACTTATGCCAAAAAACGAACAAAAATACTATTTTAAAGGGGTTGAGATCCGAGGAGAAGGGAAAAAAGAACAGAACCACTTTGTAAAAGGGCTACTCAATCATATTTTATTGGGAAGAAGGGATGTACAAGGGTGGGGGTGGGACAAGGAAGGTGCCACTCTGCAGGAAAAGAGAAGATCTTGAACATAGTTTCTCTTGCAGGCACCTACAGCATAAAGCAGCTCTGGTATGCATACTATTTTCATACATCCAGAGCTATGCTCGAGTGATTTATGTCTCAGGTATGTTTGTGTGCGCATCTCAACTCCAAACCTCCGAGCCACTGAGCCCCCGTAAGGAGTCGAAGGGGTCTTGAGATATAGAGATGCGCACAGAGCTTTACCTATGAGATCGATCCGAGCGATACTCTTGAGAAATACATGCATCTAGAGGCAGTTTTTGCCCTGGCTCTGTAAGAGAAACGGCTGAATGGCCCTTTATATTAGTGGCATCCTATTACTCCCTTCCCATCCCAATTCAGCCCTTATTCTCCTCTAAGTTACTATTTTGGCCTCATTTTAGCGAAATTGTTACTTAAAAATGGTTTTTAGACACTTTTAAAAACCTTGATATAACCGAGCAGCATCAAAAAAGTATCCACACCTAAAAAGATGGACTAAAATAGATCTTAAGATTCTTCTATATAAATGCGATGAGTTTTGACAGAAGTAAATAATTTTCTCACAGCTAAAAGCTCGTGTTATTTTAAAGTATACTAAAAAGCTTTAAATTGGAAAAAACACACAAATAAATCAAGACCAAGTGATCAAAGTAAGCCTTTGATTGCCCAATATATATGTATGCCAGAGTCAATGACTAGTGAAGCTGTTTTAATCAATAGATTTCACTGCTTGCCACTCTTACCATTTCGCCCTATTTTCTTTAATTGTCGACTGCATTTTGCTATGAAATCACAATTACTTGTATTTTTATTTATACTTTTTTGCTCAAAACCTTTGCCTATAGTGCTTGGAGCACAGTACGGGAACGAAGAAGAAATCCAAGAAGCTGTACCCAACGAAGAGGTGGATTTTGCCGATGATTATGTCCAACCACGCCACATACCATCAAAAAACTACTTGTTGACAAGAGGTTCTTATTTCAAATATCAAAATCCCGTAGGAGGGCGACCGGAGCTTAATAGCTAGATAGATCAAAAAATGCATCTAGAGGCAGTTTTCACCCTAATCCAATAGGGGAAACTTGATGAATTTTTGGGGGAGGGGTGGAGGTATAACCAAGTAGCTAATATCCTAGTAGCGTGTAAGGCTCCATTCTATTAAAGCGCGTGGGATTTTTCTCTTTCGTCTATCAGTATCAGAAAGTTACGGCGATATTTTTTTTGAGAATGTGTCCACTCCTACTCTAAGGCCGGCTCATTGATCTTTGATGGCAGAGAGAGGCACATTTTTGTAAACTCAAACAAACTGCTGGGGACATGTCCTTGCGAGTCCCAATTTACCCAGTCCATATTTACTGCTAGACACCCAGACCCAATGGAGAAGGAGGACATTGAAGTAAGGGCGGAGTGTCCAAATATGCGCAGGTTTTGCATGTGCACTGAGAGTGGCCAGTGCTACACTACGTCAGGCAACGTTGATTCAGTCGGTTTCACACCTTTCTGCGATGGAGGAGGTAAGCAGCTGTTTTAGAGAAAATTTGATGGTGAAAACAAACATAAATACACTTTTAGATGTAATAATTAGGCTAATTGGTGGTTATTTAACCAAAGCCTAAGCAAAACCGGTTCTCCAACCGGTTTTTTTAAATTTGCACTTAGCAAAAGACATACCGTATAACCTTTATTAATCCTCCTCACTCCCTCGTCACGAATCGTGACTCACGACGGTCGGTGGTCAACCATTTTTTACAGCTCAACCACCCGACAATTGGGTGCTGACATCATACTCAAAAATATAGCCCTAAATCTCAGCTAAATTTTTGAGTATGATGTCAGCACCCAATTGTCGAGTGGTTGAGCCGTAAAAAATGGTTAACCACCGAACGTCGTGACGAGAGAGGGGAGGGCATTATTAGAGGTTTTACGGTACACAACCAAGAAAGACGCCTAAAAAAAACTTGACTCTACTGGATTATACCCCTGTTGCCCCCAAAAAAAGGCAACTGCCACAAAATACGTGTACCATCCCCCTATGATACAGTAGTACCATAAACATATTAAATTCTGAGACTTGAGCCGTCATACAATGTGCCAGCTTTAGGCTGTCATATGTACGCAATTGTGAATGGAGCCAGTAGCAGTGGACTACGAGGAAATGAGGCTAACTTTTTTCGGGTCAGTGATCAGTTGCAAGAGGACGGATCGCCTCGAAGACCTTCTTCTGACTCTGTGTATTTGAAAGCCAGGTCAGTGAGCTGCAATGGCTGCTCTACTATTCAATCCACCACTTGCACAGGACCTTTCAAAGATACTACCTTAAATTACGTCTAAAAAGTTTTTGGAAAAAATAACTTTTTACACTTTTTAAGCTGTATTATGTGCAATTCGAAAGAACGATTTAAATAAAATTTGAATTCTTGGTAATTATTTGCTTTTCAGGTTGGCGGATAAGTCCGCGATTTTTTTTATCATATATAAGATAAGATAACAGTTGTTTCTTTGGCAAATTTTTGCATCATTTTGTCGCCCTTTTATTCATCTTTCTGTTTTGTTTAAAAAAAATGTCATAAGCTCTTATTTTTGAACTGATTTAGCCATAGAAATATGGGTGAAACCTCAAACAAAAATACCGTATTCTCTCTAATAGAACCACACCCCCTAATTCAAAATTGTGTTTTTGGCATTGTGTTTTTGGCCTACTTTTTGGAGACAGCTCCCAAGCAAGTTACCACTCAAATTGTAGCTTATTGTTTTAGCTATAAATTGGGAGGTAACTTGCCTAAGACTTGTTTGCAAAAAGTAGGCCAAAAACACAATGCCAAAAACACGATTTTGAATTAGGGGGTGTGGTTCTATTGGAGAGAGTACGGTGTCCGAGTGGGCGGGGTATTGAAAAGTGGGGTATAACGGAGTAGCGCCCAATTTTCTGGTCAAATGTACCGCAGTCAATTGTAAAGCGCTGCATCGTGTGAGTTATATATGTTTGGAGATTGCGTTAAATGCAATGCAAGAAGTAGATGTCAATTGCAAAACAAATTCTTTGATTGAGCAACAATGTTATTCTTTACAATTTTCCTGAAAATGTAAGCCGACCATAAAATATGTAGTTTTGATGCTACAATTCTACAAATGTCAAATTTCTTGCTTAACTTTGTAACGCACACATACTATATGTTCTTCTTGCTCTTTGTCTTTTGACCTAATGGTATTATTGTTGGCCGTCAATGCTTCAGTAGATGAAGAATTTTTTGAATCCGCTTGCTTGATGGTCTGCTCCGGGCTCTCGTTTTGTTCCACATTTTCTGCTACCTCAGCAATGACACTGCTTTCAAGAGGTATAAAGGTTTTTTGCCAACTACGCCATCCGAGTGATTCTGTAAAGTTATTGCTTGAAATATTTTTAAGGGATTGCTTAGAATTTGCTGTCACATAAGTCAATCAAAAGCGATTTCTAAGTGTTTTAAGCTTCTTGATGCACTTGAAACGTGTTTTACAGGTGTGGAAAGCCATTTCCACAAAAAAAAAATTCTGTCGAGGTATCCCAAGCTAAACTAGATTTAAAAGGTACTTGGATACCCAATGCACCATGTTTTGCTTGGTTTTTTCGCAGGACAAGGCAAAAAGAGCCTCTAGAGATGCTAGCGTTAAATTTTTGATGAGGAATGCTAAGGGAAGTGCGCCACCATACACGGCTTAAACAGTCTATCCGTTTAGCAAGCTTACCACTTTCTAACACTTCAATTGTCGACAAAAACTGATTGCCATTGTTAAAGCCTCCAATCACATAGATAGCATTTCCGGCTGTCACAACGGCATGAGTATTGGCTCTTGGTGTCGTCAATGAAGGGGCAGGTCTCCAGTTAGCATTTGGGTGTTCCAACGCTTCCACTGAGGCTAATGATTGAGTCCCGTCATGGCCTCCAATAACGTACAAAGTATCTAAATTCATCGTTATTTATCTAGTTATCCGGGGTAATTTATCTTTGGGATAGTTGACCTCTAACTACTGCGACCGCACATCCTCTTCTTGGAGTGTTTAATTTGGCCAGCATTTTCCAACTATTAGTTCTGGTGTCGTAAGCCTCCACTGTGTCCAAACAACTCCATCTATCAGTTCCTCCACAACACACAACCAATCCTTTCCAGGTTGTACAACCCGCCTGAAATCTAGCTGTGTTCATTGATGCGATCGGTTCCCACTCGTCTTTTCGGGGGCTGTAGCGCTCACAATCTTTAAGCACAACTTGATCTGAGCTACCACCCAGGCAATAAATAAGACCATCCAGGGTCGCACAACCTGTAAATATAGGGATGCAAATGTATTTAAAAAAGTGTAGGGACATCAGTTCTCAGTTTTAGTTGTGAGGAAAATGAGGTATTTAGAATGGCTCAAATTGAAATCCCCCCTCAAATTAGTCATTTATCCCCTCAAATTGCTTAAACTTGATTATCTCGGCTGTTTTACAACAAGTTTTTATAATTTTTTTTTCCAGTGTGTAGCTCTGGATCTGCTCTTTCTAATGCAGCATCAGCTGACTCAATGTTGCAGAAAGAAGTTAGTAAAAAAGACCTTTTACGGGATGATCTTTTGCTTCATTCAAATACCTTTTTCTCCTGCTTTTTTCAGCAACGTTGAGTCAGCTGATGCTACATTAAAAAGAACAGATCCACGGCTGCACACTGGAAAAAAAATTAGACAAACTTGCTGTAAAACAGCCGAGATAATCAAGTTTAAGCAATTTGAGAGGGGATAAATGAGTAAGCTGAAGGGGGGGAGGGGACTATACACAGCCTATTTAGGATACAGTCGAACCTCGTTAAACTGGCACCCCTAATTCAAAAAAATGTGTTTGTGGCATTGTGTTTTTGACCTATGTTTTGCTGGTGTCTTCTGGGCATGTTATATACCAAAACGTAGCCTAGAATCTAAGCTAAATTTTGGTATATAACATGCCCAGAAGACACCAGCAAAACATAGGTCAAAAACACAATGCCACAAACACATTTTTTTGAATTAGGGGGCCAGTTTAACGAGGTTCGACTGTAGAGAACTATACACTTATTAAAACTCAAAAAAGTTGTCTGCTTACCATTATGACTTCTAGCTTTGGATAGTGACTTGATTGGAGTCCATTTCTCAAGCTTTGGATCATAGCACTCGCATGTTTTAAGGTCATTGTTGCCATTGCTTCCAGCTATAGCATATACCTTGCCGTCAACAACAGCAGAGTCGAATCTACCTCTCTCTGTACACATATTGGGTAGAGGACGCCACACTTCTTTCAGCACATCATACTCTTCTGCCGAATTTAAACATTCGCCTCTGTTGTAGCCACCTACAACTCTTTTTTGACATTTGAGCACTTTTTGGACCGTTTTTCATCATTCAGCACTCTGTTTAGAATGATTTTCTGACACTTTTTGTTTTAAAGAGGGTGTCCGCTTAAATTTAGACCTTTTCTCATATCATAATTCAAATATTTTAGCGCGAAGTAAAAGCTGCAACTTGATCAGAATGAGGCCATCAGCTCTATCAATCGCCTTCGACGCATTATATAACTTGGAGGCTACAGTATACGCGTGCAAGACTTCAGTCAGAGCCGTTACTAGGAAGTACACAAATGGTTCGAGAAGCGAAATCCAAGAGTGGAAGAAGCAGCAGGATAATCTCAAGCATCAAGTGTAAGGCTTTAGGCGTTTTTGTCTTCTATCTACCTTTTCCTTTTTGGAAGTTTAGAGGCAAAACCAAGCGCAAAAATGAGCATTCAGTACTCCATCAACAGCTGACGAACCTAATATGAGAGAAGCGGGACAAACGCCTACCGATATCAAGAAGCATCATGAGCATGGAAGCGACCAGGCTACTCATCGATATCTACACGAAGGTAGCTTAAAGGATTAGTTAAGGCTCAACTTTGAGACGAACTTTAGCTGGGAACAAAGGTGCTCTCCATTTGGCAGTTGTTTTGATTAATTATAAAGGCTCGCTCATTATAGGCTACTCGGTTATTAGACGGTGCTTGCTTAATAGAATAACGACAGAACTCTAAAAACATACCAAAAATAACAATTTGTCCATTCAAAAATACAGCTCCAATAGCACATCTTGCCTGACTCATGCTTTTCAACGGCACTTTCTTCTGGTTCATTGCTTCAATCTCAGTTTGAATAGTGGTTTTTGGTCCTGTTGGAGGAGTCAAATCTCGAACTTGGGGTGTGTCCATGTCATGTACAACGTTGCCACTGGAACATGATTCGCTCTTTTGAATGGGATGTAAATCGCTGCCATCTAATGCTCGAGGGGTGATGAATTGGTCTTTACTAACATCCTTTTGGTTGCTGTCAGAACTATGCTTTTTTTGAAGTCCAAAGTCATCGTTTTCACTCAATTGAATGCTGAATACAACTAGCCGACGATACAGAACTGCTAATGCAGTCCAAAAGCCACCGAAAAGAAACAATTTCAATGCAATGAACAAGAGCAAACGACAAAATCACTTACCAGAAGTTTTGTTGACAGCAATCAGCCTTGACTCAATTTCGTCCTCAGTGCTGGCGGATGAAGCCAGGGAGTTGAGCGACTCATTGGAAGCGTATTTAGCATTACTCACTCTGCTGGCATTCATCCTCACAGCCGTAGCTCCAGTTACACGGTGTTGAATGGGCTGTGTGCCTATGTTTGTTGTGCTGTGTCCTCCACCATTCTTGGAGTGTTTGATTTTCTTGCCGGAACGCTTGTAGTCTTGCACTACCTCACAAGCGCCCACTGAGCTTTGGTCATCCATCTCACAGCAATCTTGCAATTGACTCTCCGAACCCATGAAGAGAAGATGAGACTGAAACAAACTTTTCATTTATCATATTATTTTAGATTTTAGAGCTCCAAGTTTGCTAAAGTTCAATCCACTGGGAATAGACCATCTCAAGGATGCAGAAAGTAGATTAAAAATATTTCTTTTCATGAAAGACCTTGATTTAAACAACAATTTCCGTCTACTACAATGGCAATGACAAAAAGTCCTACGACACCCAACTCGCCCCGGGTCCAATACGCACCAGGTACACCCCTTTCAGCATGCCAGCACGACCAAATGAAATGTTTGCTTGTGTGTATTCCAATCCAGGACAATGCTAGTTGGACACGGGGCGCTAAAAAATTGGAAGTTGCCATTGCAATAGACGGAAATGGTTGCTTAAGTAAGTCTACACTGCATAAGGTAAGACTACCTTGTCATTTTCTTTTTGTTGTTCTAGCCTTTCAGTTAGGCGTGGATTCTTCTGAAAGTATTCAAGAACTTTTTCTGCCAAGAATATACCCGTATGTTCATCTTGTTCAACTTTATCCACAATTATTCTGGCCTAAAATTATTTTTGGTGTCTTTTATTGCCGAAAACTTAAAATACCAACCTTGATACAAGGCTGCTGTGTAAACTCCAGACTATCAGCTATGATTTTGTCGAAGTTTTCCACTATAAACAAGTCCACTTTGTCCACAAGAAAGGCATCATTGTGAAAGTTAGCCTGTCTCCGAATACCTTAAACACTGCTATAAAGGGCTGGAAGCAATGGCGAGGTTTGCAACGCAGAGTTTCGCCGACGCTCGATTTAACGGACAGCTGAGCCAGGTCCCTTGGAGTCCGTTAAATCGAGCGTCGACTGTAGTTTAAGCAGGGTATCAATCTATTGACAAATGAGAATTTTGAAGGGCAACAGTTTTGTGCACCTGAATCAACTAATGAAATTTGGGCGCTACTCGGTTACACCATCCTCAAGGGAGGGACAGGGACAAGTAAGTAACCACTCTGTAGGAAAAGCGAACATCCTTAACATAGTTTCCCTTGCAGGGACCTAGCGCATAAAGAAACTCTGGCATGCATGCTATTTTCATGCATCCACAGCTATTTTCGAGTGATTTATGTCTCAGCTATGACCCTCAAGCCCCCTGTCACCCTCGTACGGGGGCGACAGGGGGCTTGAGAGTTAGAGATGCACGCACTGACTTACCTGCGGGATGAGTCTGAGCAAATGCTTTTAAGAAATAAATGCATCAAGGGGCGCTTTCTGGCCTGGTTAAGTGGGGGGGGGGAACGGGTAAATAATATTTGCGAAGAGTGGCCTGTTATTATTCCCTTCCCCTCCCAATACAGCCCTTATTCCCCTCTAAGTCACTATTTTGGCCTCTATTTAGCGAAATTGTTACATAAAAAGGGTTTTTAAACACTTCTTTGGTGTAAAGGAACAGGCTTATTTATGCAATGGGCTCCACAAAGGAAATAAAGAACTGACCAATGCAGTTATTAAAGCTCAAGTGTTCCGCCAAGTACCGAGCACAGGCATTTGCTACAGCAAACACTTGAAGGCAGTAGGCTGTCTTGTAGAGTTCAGCCACTTTTTTGCTGCTAATTTGAAGTCTATAAGTGATGATATTAAACTTGTAATGATCAAATTTAACTAAGAAAAGCTACTTTGAGGTATAAGCAAAATGGACAATGGCTTCGAAGCAGTCGAAATCGCCTTGTGAAAACTCGTAAAAGGACAGGTGTTTGGTGGAAGCGCCTGCTCGCACAGCCACGGCAGTTTTCTCCGACATAAACATTTTGGAGCCATCTAAAATATTTGCTTTATTGAAAATGTGGATGTGAAGATGTGGACATTGACAACAAACATTTGGTGCTCGTCGAATTAGGTAATTGATGGGTGGTGCTGGTGGTGGGGGTCTTCACACCAGTCTCTGAATCATTCAGAAACATGTCGAAAAGAGCTGGCGAAATAGAAGCCAACACTAGTTTGTGAGCCAGTATCTCGTGTTCCTTCACAAATAACACCACGTCACACAGCTCACGGTTACGTCTGAATGTGTTCAGACGACTCATCAACGCGTCCTAAAATTTTTGTAGATATACCTTTATATTTTCTAAAAGTTGATCAAAAGAAAAGGGTGCACAGAAGAAGAGGCTATTTTGTAAAAGGGTACTCAGCCATATTTTATTGGGAAGAAGGGCTGTATTAGGAGGGGAAGAAACAATGAAGGGGACCACTATCCAGGAAAAGAGAAGATCTTGAACATAGTTTCCCTTACAGGGACCTACCGCATAAAGACGCTCTGGTATGCATGCTATTTTCATGCATCCAGAGCTATTTTCAAGTGTTAATGTCTGAGGTATACTTGCGTGAGCATCTAAACTCCAAGCCTCTGAGCCACCGTAAAGGGGTTTTGAGCAATACTCTTGATAAGAGAATGCATCTAGAAACACTTTTTGAACTGGTCCTGTAAGCAAGACGGGTGAATGGTCAAATTAGTGGTCTATCAAATTAGTGGCCCCCTACTTCAAATTAGTGGCCCCCTAACTCCTCTCTGGTCACGACGGTCGGTGGCCAGCGATTTTTTACGACTCAACTACCCGACAATTGGGTACCGATATGGTACTCAAAAATGTAGTTGAGATTCAGGGCTATATTTTTGGGTACGGTGTCAGTACCCAATTGTCAGGTCGTGGGGTCGTAAAAATCGTTGACCACCGACCGTCGTGACGAGAGGGGGGGGGGAGGATTAAGAGGTTATACGGTATTTTGGCCTCTTTCTATCGAGATTATTACTTAAAAATGTTTTTTAAGCACTTTTAGAAAACTTGATTTGAGGTGGGGGCATATCCTAGTAGTTCTTTTTTTTTTTGAAGGGAGGTGGGATGGGTATACCCTAGTAGCGCTGAATTTTCTATTTTTCTAAAAGAGCTTTGCTATACAAACAAAATCATTAGATAACGTTTTTTAGAGTGAATAATTAAAAGTTTTTATTGTTGTAGACGACTATTTTTTTTGCTACTCACCTTTAGTTTGCTGTCTGTGAGGTGGAGAGTGTACTCTGTGTTAGCAGCCAGCTCATCAGCTCCCCATTGATCTGTGTCGTCGTTTACCGTGGACACTGTGGAATGAGTTCTCTTGGGAATCAAGTGCATTTTTGGAGGCTGTTGATTGTTGTTGGACTGGACTATGCTCTCGATACCTCTCACCGTCAACAAAGCTTCCCCATCATCGTCGGAGTCGGTGAAGCAGCTCTCTTCTTTCCTGCCATTGTAGGTGATAATTTTTGAAGGGTTTGCAGTCGATGACCTTTCCTCGAAGTCGATCTGTGCACCGTCATTGAAATAACTGTCGGTGCTACCTTTAGCACTACCGCTCTCATCTGTTTCAGAATCCGAGTCTTGATGCATTTTTCAATAAAAATAGGATAAGCACAATAAAATAAATATAACAGCTAAATACAAACAATAGGTACTAATGTATTATACCCCCCCCCCATCCCAATCGCTTATACCTTCTCCACCCTCCTCCAAAAAAAAAGTATTAGGGTTTTCTAAGTACATTGATCATATAAGAAGCATTTTTCACCATTTTTAAAGGGATGTAGGGCTGTATAGGAAGGGGAAGGGACACTTAAGAAGCCATTTTCCAAGGAGGGCCCACTCAGGTGGGCTCTCCTTGGAAAGTGTGTGTCCTTTTCCTAAAAAGATTTTTGCAGAGAAAATATTGAACATAGTTTTTTCAACTGGGCTCTACCGCATAAAGAAGCTCTGGTATGCATGCTATTTTCATGCATCCGGAACTGCTCTCTCAGGTATGCGTGTTTGCACATCTCAACTACAAGCCCCCTTGGTCGCAAAAAAGTTTGCCTTAACCGCAAAGGATCAGCCCAAAACGACTCGCTTTACCATTTTTAGGGTGCTAAAATAGGTAAGAGGTAGATGGTACACGTATATTGTGGCAGTTACATTCGGATAGGGTATATTTATTTTTTTTTAGAGGGGAGGGGTATAAACGATTGGGAGAGGGGGTATAATCCAGTATATAAAAAAGGCACAAATTTGGCTCTGATATGCACCAAGAAAAACTTAGCAATTAATGATATAAGTGGTAGAAAACGCGCAATAAGTAATCAACAGCTCAATAGCCTAAATTTTTTCATTTAAAATAGATGTACGAATTTCGCTAAAACATGACAACAAAAGGGAACATTCAAATAGAAGGAAGACAGGATTTGAGACAGAGATCCCAATATTTTTCAAAAACAGTCAATTAAAAAAAATGACCTTGATCTCGCAAAGCAAACTAAGTAACTAACTTTTTCCTGAAAAGATTTTTGCAGAGACAGGAAAAAAAAACGCTTTTTACCGATTTTAACCCATAAGAAATACTTACAAGGAGTTGGAACACAATTTTAAGAAAATGGTATCCTGTAGAAGTGGGATATACTGAGAAGAAAACAAATACATTTGAGAAAGTTTGTAAACCTGTTCAAAATTGGATTATAGCATGTTTGGAAGTGATTCATCGCTGTGAATGAGGACAAAGATAATAGAAATGAAAACAAGCAGCATTTTTTGACACTGCTCCAAAGCAAAAAAGTGAGTGGAATAAAGTTGATAAGGGTCGTTACCACTTATTGAACATTTATTTATACAATTTTCATGGCGCTCCACTTTCTTATTGCCCTTCTGCAGTAAGCCTGTTTTAGAGACACTTTTTATTGCGTAACATAAGAGCAGCAAGAAAGGAGGGAAAATAGGCGGGAGCGAGCAGACGGGAGAAACAGCCACATTCAGGCTCTTTCGTGTCTGGACAAACACACTGTTGGCTGAAGAAAAGTGGTTAAATCGATGGTAGGTGAATCAAAATTTGATCGGTCTTGTAATTGTCAATGAAAAGCTATTTTCTCAAGAGATATTTAACCGTACTTTCTACATTCTTTAACCTCTCAAGGTTGTAGGTTTTCCCTTAGGCTTAAGCTTAGACCTAAGGGGGGTAGGCCAGCGTAGGCCAGCCGTGAACCACTAAACCGATGTTAAACAGGGTGTAAGCTGAGTGTCAGCCTAAGCCTAAGGCTTAGTTTTATGCCTAAGTGTAGTACCTGGGGTCTGAAAACACCATTTATTAGATTGTTTACCTAGTTCCCTCAAGACAAAATATGGAAGTTGCCGACTTCACAAAAAAAGATTTTTTGTGACAAGAATTTGTGTAAAATATGTTTTTCCTAACGTTTTTAGCGTATTAGAAATGCTTGAAAGGATCCAAAACAGCAGGGGAACCAAGACAAAAAATCGGTATCCATTCTAAGATAGTGCCTAATTCTTCTATGAAAACTTTTTTGTAATTAATCTAAGTGTTGATCCAATGGGCAGTAGAGATGCCGAAAGAAGATCAACATTCGGGTCAAACTTTTTTTTTAAATCAATCTTTCTCTCTTTCTGAGCAGAAGACCTTAACATTATAAAACAAGGGTTCTAATTCGCAAAAAAAAATAGTCGAACAAACAAATATAAATGGTCTCTTTCCTGCATCTCCCTTTCTATTGGAGGGCCCCTAGAATAGAGAAAGCCGTTCTATTATATAACACAATCGCTTGAGAGAACAAAGAAGCAAATAAAAAAATGTCCTTCCACAAAAGAAGCATTTCCGCAATCATTTATTTATTTAGCTAACATATAATCCAAAAAATGTCTGTCATCAGTCAGCAGCATCAGCGAAAAACATCGATGTTGAAATTTGTAAAAAAGAATAATTCTTTATAGCAAAAAATTTCGAGCAGCAAATCAATCAATTAAAAATGGGATGGCTATTTACAACGAAGATTACTTCTCGCCTTTGTGATGGCAAGGTCAAAATGGACTTTCAACTTTACTTCAAGTGACTGAAAGACACTAGCACATCAACTGACTGATACCAATAAACCATTGGAATGGACTGGGTGAGTGAGTTTTTTTCTAATCAACTAGATGGAAAAAATGACCATTTTATTGTCCAGTCAGCCGCTTTTTTTTAGAGCAATATCGTATTTACTCTATTAAGCGGGCATGCCCGCTTATTTTTTGACCCTTTGCTAGGGCACTTGTTTATTAGAGAGGGTGCGCACTCATTAGAGGGTGCCCGCTTAATTTTCGACCTTTTCTCGTATCCTAATTCAAATATTTTAGGAAACACAAGAGATCGATCTCAAACGACTCAGAAAGAGCTGCAAATTCATCAGCTAGGGTGCCCGCTCATTAGAGGGTGCCCGCTTAATAGAGTAAATACGGTATTTGTTTTTTGGAAGACAAGGAGCTGTAACAATATCATATTTAGAGAGAGAACAAATATTTAGATCTAGAGTGTTGGGCAGAATTATTTTAGGGCTGGTAAGAGTCTGAAAAACACGCATTCAGTAACTGCATGCAGTGGGGTTGGCTCCTTCTCGCGTCCCTCCTTTCCTACCTCCCTCCCTCCCGCGGCCAAAAATTGCCCAAAATCTCATCTGTCATCCCTCCCGTCATCCCTCTCTCCTTAAAATTTTGCTAATATTCCTCCCGCTAGCGATTGCACGGGAGGGAGGCCAATCCTAATACGTAGGGAGGGAATTTTATGCATTTCTAGTCATATTGTAGTAATGATTTGTTTTTTATGTCAAACCAACAGATTGTAGTAAATTTCAAGTAGGAGCAGCGCTTTGACACTTTTCACAATCAAGCTTTATTGATAACAAATATTTTATATATCTGCTTGGCCAAGAAGAATACCCATTTTGCCAATATTGTCTTCAATATTGGCACTGTTCGGTGATATAAACAGTTTAGCATATGCGAGCTAAAAAACATTCCTATTTTATTTCTTGCTGTTTTATGGCTTATTGATGGGTATAGCCCATTTTATTGTACTTGGTCTGTCCGCTTTCATTTCAATTTCGTCAAATATTTACTCAACCTTTGACAAATTCGATATCAGAAGGGAACTAAAGTAAAAGAAATGCAAGCAATCTTTGATTGTTTTGCCTTGGTCCTCCTTTAGTGTTTGCCGACGCTGCCGCTGTATTATAGAAGGCTGTTCAATTAAGAGACGTTCTCGCCAAGATTCTTGCCTCCTCTCTATCTCTTAACGTCATTATCTTCTCAACCAACTCAAAGGTAAAGCACAAAAATTTTGCAGCCATCAAATTTTCCACCTCGGCGCTAGCCACCAAAAATTGATATCATAAAAATGCTCCTTAATAAATACTTTTTTATTTATTTTTAGTTTTTTGGGCGTATTTGGCCACTTCGCAGACGAAGACATCAATCAACCTCTTGGTTGGAGGAGATAAAAAAAATTTACTAGAAGTTACTTAGGAGGTGTCAGCGATATAGTCGGAGCCATTGAGTAATATCATGTTGGAATTCATTTTTTGTCTTAGAATTTATAATGGATGTTAAAGGCTAGATGTTGCTGTTTTTGTTTGAATTTGCGATCTTAATCAATTAAAAATTTGATTTATAGTTTGCTGTGAAAAGTTTAAGAAAAACTCAGCAGAGATGAGAGGCAAAAGACAAACTGTAAACAGTAGGATGACGACAGGATAGGATCCTGTACAGGGTCCTGGTATTTTGGGTTAAAAATAGAGTCCTGTTCACACTCAAAAATCTTGGTTCTGGCTTTTTTTTTTGAGATTTGAACATAGTTTTGCTTACTGCGACCCACCGTATATAGAAACTCTGATATGCATACTATGTTTTTGCATTCAAAGCTATGTCGAGTAATTTATGTCTCACGTATGTTTGTGTATTAACATTTAAAGACTCTTTTTGCCATGTTCCAACAATAAAAACATGGTAGGGTGCTAAAAATAAGGTGTTTACTTTAGGGGAAAAAGGCAAAAAAAATTTTTTTTTGCTCCAAAGTGCTTTCCCAATCCTATAAACATGTTTTAATGGTCTCGGTGTCCAGAAACCGAAATATTTATATACCACATTTATATATTTATTCACCTAACCGAACGTC
>BBSZ01014619.1:0-13278 GCA_000981365.1 Subanguina moxae
TCAAAAATTGGGATAGAAAAATGGTCGGACCCAGCGGGGATCGAACTTTTTGGGCGTCCGTTAAATCGAGCGTCGATTGTTTTCCTAAAATAGCAGAAAACAGCGAGATTCACAAAAAAAATTACAAAGACTAAGAAATGTCAAACCTTCTTTAAAATATCCTAATTAGTGCAAGAAAAATGGTTTAGAGCCTAAAAGTAGGAAAAAATTCACACCAAGTGGACATCCACTTGATGTGGCTGGTGTATGGCTGAATATTGATAGACACCTAAGCTTTTCAGGATTCATTTCAAGACTACCGAAACAGAAAAAATCAATATCAAAAGCCATGACCCAACAAATGCCGCTTTACCTATCTAACTAAATTACCTATTCTGTAGATGGTTGATCTATCTTCCATGCAGTTTAGATTTTTTCAGAACTTTCACAGCAGCTTGGTATTTTTTCTATGGTTCGGGTGGAGTCTTTATAGACAAAGACAAAAAAAGAGTTAACTATATGCGCGAAAAACAAAATAATGTCCACTAAAGCAAACTTTATACAGTGAAAATTATTAAATAGTCAGATACAGTGTGACTGCGGTGAAAAATCCGAATCGATTCGAAACATACGTCACAGACGCAGTCACACTGCTCCGCTTCATTGTGAACCGCGTGATAAATAAGGAATCTTTCAAAATGTGTACATAAAAACTACAAGTTACGAAAAAACAAACTTCACGTCTCCATTAAAATGTCGATCACAGGGGAATGATCTCTGCCACGGCTTGTAGAAGTCACCCCAAATCCATCCAAGTGGAGGTTTTCTTGCTCTTTCCAATTCACCGATGGTATGCCCTGCTTGATTGTGCCCCTTGGCCACTTGCCTACCCTGAAAGCGGACATTTTATCACAAGAAGTACTTGAGAAATATATAAATTTACCGAAGTCCTGGCACCAGGATTGTCTCGAAGGTCCTGCAATCTGACTCTCGACGCCTTACTCACATATTCTAGCGCTCTCTCAGTCGCTGATTGAACTGCCTTATCCGCCACTTTCGCAATCAATTGAGATGATTTTGAAGCGATTTTTGACATGAATATATCTGCAAGTGTTTGCATCAGTAAAATGGCAAGAATGACTATGACTAGTTTCTGTCTCCAAAAATAAGACCAAAAAGGCAGGTTGAGAATATTTAGATCACGATTTTGCACAAACTTTCCATCAAATCCTTTTAAAATAGTTTATCGATAAAAATATACAAGGAGATTAGTTCTTGGCAGAAAAAATCTAGAGAAATAAGACATAAGTTACACGTAGAAGTAGACTTTTTTCAAAAAGGGTGATCAAAACTAGGAGAAAAGGGTGATCGTTACATTTTGGTTTTCGTGGTGAATTTTTTTGCAAATTTATACATCAGTTTTTAAAAAAACGCGTTTCTTAGTCAAAACACACATTTTTATAAAAATAAATTTTCAAAATAGTCTTTCAAAACCGCAAAATATATGGTGATGTTATAAATATGTAACGGTGTGTACACGCTGAGTCTCGACTAACCTACTCTGGCCTACCTTAGGCTTAAGGCTTAGTTTTACACCTAAGTGTGCTTCCTATGGTCTAAAATATCATCGTAATATTGTTTATTTTGGACCCCCGTCAGGGAAGATGTGAGACTTTTACAAGTGATAGTTGAGAGGGGGCACCAAATTTGTAAAAGCTTAGAGAATCAAAAAATAAGCATGGGCGAAATATTTGCAACAATAGCTAAACACAAATTGATGTCGACAAATGTGCAATCTATCTTGAAGAATTTATTTTTTTTTACATCTGCAGCCTTAAACACAATGATTGATAATTCATTCTGAACTAGACAATCTGACAAAAAAAATACACTAAAGTTGAGTGCTAATATACCATACAATAATTACAATTTCTGTTCCAAACCCAATCAAAAAAAAACCAAAGTGCTCAAATTTTCTTCACTCAAACACTTGATAAGCCATTCCCCGGATGCTTTGGCGCTTTACGTAAAACACAAACGTGGCAATAACGACGCCAGCTCCAAAGATGAACATGAACAAACCGAGCACAAACATAGCTCTGCTACTGTAACCAACAAATCTGGGCCTAGGACTAGGCATGGCTGGCAACTGGCCGAATTCTCTCGAAAGTATTGTCTAAAATTTCAGTCGTTACTTTCGACAGCATAAATAAACTTTACCAAGCTTGGCTGTTTTGGATCCATGGCTGGAATACGCACAGTAAACAAATTGGTGGCGTTGATCGTTTCATTAAGCACTTGATACACCTCACTTACGGTTAATTCTTTCTGCAATTCGAAGTATATTAGTAGATTAAAGAAACTTTTTGCACATTTTTTAGAAATGGAACACAAAAAACCATACACACAGCCCAGAATACTTTTTTCGAAAAATACAGTCCACTCTCGATGTAACGTCACCCCTTGGGACCGGCCCAAGGTGACATTATATCGAGAGTAACGTTATACCGAGAGTATTCTGGCCAAAAATTCAACACAGTGACGCTATATCGAATTTTCTTAAAAATGGCAGCAACAAACCAGCTTTCTGTTAAAAATTTTGTCTTTCTGTACTTTTCTAGGTCAGGCTTATGATAATCTTCTCTTACGTTCTAATTTTGCCCTAAGGCTTTGGTTTAGGGCTGGCCAGCACAGGTTAGCCGAAACCCAGGATATACCCTTTTCACGAGGAAAGGGCGAAAATTAGATATGAGAGGAAACACGGTAATAGACTTTACTTATTTGGAAGTGGATGGGTAAACAAGATATTCGCCCACTAAACATTTTTACTGGATCTAAGAATAAAGCTATTGATAGAATTTTTTTCCACGACTACATTATAGTTTATTACAAAGAATACCTGCAAGTAGGCGGTTTTTGCCGGCTTCTCCAAATCATATTTCTCACTTATAGCAAAGCAAACCAGCAGTTTGTCGTCCATTTGAGTAAACTAAATTATATCTTAAAAGAATTAGAAGAAAAGAAAGAACCACTCTGGGACAGGCACCCCAGACAACTCTAGAACAAAACTCAAATTTTGTTTTCAAATTCGGATTCCTAAACTCTTTTTGCTTATTGAAAAAATGGCCACCCCAGTCGACTTTAGAACAGACTGGGTGCTGTTCTAGATTTGACTGGGGTGCCTGTTCCACAACTTTAGCCGATTTAGAGGACAATGGCACAAAATTATGCCTGTTAAGCATCAAAGCTTAAAGTCACTACTTACCATGAAGTGGGTCAGCCTTAAAACAGAGAAATTAGCAGCACGAGTTAGAGCTTCAGTTATGGATTGTTCCGCCTAAACGTGTGGTCTTAAAAATGACTAAATTAAATAACTAAGTTAATGCCTGCGATAGTCCAACTTTGTTCAAGTCTTCCATAGTAGCTGAAATAACGGACCACTGCCTACCACTACAGTCTATTTCATTAACAATTACCATTTTGCAGACCCAAGAAGAATATGTTTCCACCATTGTAGTCTTGCAGACAAGTATATACCATATGGCTTGTCATCTTTTCACTGAAATCCACGGAATTGAGTCGAATAACCGTCTTTTTGAGCAATTCCCCCGACTTGTTCTGAAAACTTTTTTGCTTAGAAAGACAAAAAGAAAGACACACACCCACCTCATGGTATTGTACAATGGAATGAAAGAGAGGCAATTTGGCGGTAGATTGCTCCTCCGAGAAGTAGAGGATCTCCAGTATAGTACGACCATCCTCCCTCTCTGCTGTTTTCGAGACATAAGCATTCAGCATAGCACCTTCCTCGCTAATAACCTGAAACAATTAAATTATTTACTAAATGTATAATTGATTAAAAAAGAAAAAATACCTTGCCAGCACAGTAAAAATCATTTTGGGTCATGTTGAATAGCATTTCCGCCGGACTTCTCATAAACAGTGTGCTGTTACCATCCAAATACACATCACCCATTTTGCTATCGATTGGCTGAACACTCTTGCATATCCGTCCATCTCTGCTTAATGTGTATTGCAATCCTGGAATCAAAAATGTAATTTAAAAGCGGTATATACAGGTCTCATTAACTGTAAAACACACCATAATTGAAGTCATGAACCACTCTTGCATCGCCTGTCAAAGTAGAATTGTTTAGGAAAGGAAGGTCGCGATCCACCTGAAAGTCCATTTCCACTAAGAATAGATGTTGTGACTCATCGTAGAACAGCTGGAAATATTGATATGCAAAATTACACAATTAACTGACAGCAGTTAGCTAACCTCAATTTTATCGATTACTTTTTCCGTCGCATCCACATACTCCAAGCGGGCTGATACGAACCGTTCGGAAAATAAAGGAGGAGGTGAAACTTTCGGTAGACCACTGCAGTATTTTCCTCTCGGTGGCTAAATACACAAATTCCAATGTCAAACAAATCTTTAAAAAGACTTACCGTAAGAGCTATTTCTGCTTGAGCCAAGTTCACTCGATCCAAAGTGACCACGTCAAAGGAAATATGTTCGCTGATGTTGTGCACAACCACTGTGGAATTTGGCATTCGCACATCTGCAAAGGAAGAGGTATGTTTGGTAACTTAAAAGAAGAAAATTTATTACTAAAATTCACGATACAACTGTAGGAGAAATTTTTAGAAAGCATTACAGTAAAACTATACCTTTATAAACGTGGACATGAAACGCCATCACTTGCGGATTGCGAAAATTTTCATTGTAGGGCATTTGCTTGGATAAGTCACCAGTCATGAATACATTCACTGAAAAATAGCCAAAGATAAAAAGCATACGATTATTTCTCGAGTTTGAGCGATATAAGTTGTCCATACCTTGGATATTCTCGCCAGTTTCTGTTACATTAGTGGCACAGCCCCTCCATATAAATGTTTCCATACCAGCTGTGATACCTAAAAGTATGGGTCACAGAAATCGCAGCATGTAAAAGAAAGTTTAACCCGGTGATCAAACTCATTGGTCGCAGACTGCGACTAGCTATTTTATATATAAGTTTACATAATATAATAGTCAACTGTAACTCGCAGTTGACTATTTTTAGGAGCTTTTTTGAACATTTTCTCAAACAAGTTATGTTCAAAGACGTAGCTTAGACGACCAGCTCTCTCAAAACAATGCCAAGAACACCATTTTGAATCAGAAGGTGGGCTCTAATTTGAAAAAGACGGCAATTTGTTTAAGAAACTTTTGAAAAAAATATATAATGAGAAAAGTTTGAAAATTTGAACGCGACCAAGGTGTATGACTACGGGGTAATCCTAACCAGTAGAGTTTTCGAGCATTGTGTGATGGTATTCTTGATTGATGACCAAAGAATTCAGAATGGAGCCGAACGAGAAGACGTTTTCACCAAAGAATTTCAAAAGCGTTGGCGACAACTCAAAAATATTTTGTTGAAATTCAGTCGGAGCACCTGTGCAAGAGTAGTTGTGGTCATCTGTGGTGCTAGCTGAAAATTCATTTTATGGCGAAGCAAATGCGATGCTTCAGAAAAAGAGCTACTTTTTAAGTGAATCAGCCGATCAGCACTTTTGAACCATTTAGTCTCCGTCTTTAGAGTTCTCTTCGAAATAGCCAGGAATCCATTATAATTTTGCTCAACAAACTTAGCTGTTTCATTGCTTTTCCAGTTGGTGAATCGGACAGTTATCTACAAACGAAGTTATTAACCAGATTTTTTTTTAAACTAATAAAACCAAGCCGGAATACGATAAGTTGGACTTGCCACTAACATGTCGAAAAGTCGTATTTTTGCCAATCCTCACCTGATAGTTATCTCCGAGTTTAACCTTTTCTGGGTGCGGAAAAGGCGACTCTCTTATTTCGGCTGAAGAGTTCTCCATGGGACACTGTATGCCGAGGCCATGGCAGAGTTGTAGGGTAAGAATAGCCAAGAATATTGATAATAAGAGGTTTTTACTCATCAGAAAATGTGCGGAAAGATGCGCTAAGTTACAGCCATGTTTATTGCAGAGCAAACACCACCCAGGTACTTTATTGTAGAAAGCGATAAGGCTCAGAAAGTTCGTGCTAGGATGAACCAACTTTTGATACGATTCTAAGGGATTCTTTTCCAGGGGTTTTTCGGTGCTACTGCATTGTAATCTACCGTATATCTTTTAACAAATCACCCGGGTGAGTTATTTTCTCAATCAGCTCCTAGGGGGATGAGTTATTGGAGAGGGGTGAGTTATTAGAAGAAGTACGGTATGTCAAATCTATCCAAAAACATTGGTATTCTTGGTGTTTATGGCCAACTCCATATACAATAGCTCAGAAAAGCAATCTTCAGTGGCGAAAAACCCTTGTTCTTGTGCCTCAAAATCAAAAAATTCTTTCAAAAATGAGTACTGTAAATAAATAAATGCAAAATTTTCGTGGTGTAACAAAAAATGTACGTCGTACAAATTTTCGCGCAAATTATGGTGTACAGCCTCAACAACCCGTCACACCAAAAAGTTCGATCCACAGCTGGGTTCGACCATTTTTTAAACTCAATTTCTGACATCTTTTGCCAATTTTGATGTTAATGTCTCCATTGCAAAAAATTGCAAGGATTCTAAATTTGCCAGTCATTTTTCAAAAAGCCAGTTTGATTGCAGTCAATAAAACCAAACTTTGATAATAACACGTCACCCCTTTGAAAAAGTTTTTTCAAAGGCGAAATTGTTGAGTTGTGTAAAAACGACTGGCAAATTTAGAATCCTTGCAATTTTTTGCCTTGGAAACATTAATATCAACGTTAGCGTAAGATGTCAAAAATTGAGTTAAAAAAATGGTCGGACCCAGCTGTGGATCGAACTTTTTGGGGTGACGTATTATCGAGTTCGACTGTAATTCAGAAGAGTCGGTAAATTTCCTAATTGTCTCGTAATAGAATTAGGAGTGAATCTTTTCTCATGTTTATTTGTTATCGCGAGACTTATAATGCGGCTCTTATTGTTGTTTTCTTTTGCGGGTCGGTTAGGGGTGAACTCTCTCACATAAATTTGTTATAATTTTGTTTCATTTTTTTATTTTTTATCAATCATGATACTCATGCTCCAATTCAGGTACCTTGGGTGGTAAATAAATCAAGGTACTTGGTTTAGACTGTAACTCATAATGAGGTCTCTTTTCTCTCTTTATTGTGAAGCTTAACTGTGTTTCCTTTGGGTCATAGCTCATAACTTTTTACACCCTGCTTCGAATTTCACTCTCCTGTGTTTGAGTGCAACGTATAAGTTTTCAGAGAGCAAAAAAATTGCACATCTGCTATACCAAGTTTTTTTTGACATTGAGCGACTTAAAAGTCTTGTTAGCTATGGTCAACAAACCGGTATGTTATTGTTGTTTGTATCTACGCAAATGCCAGATTTTGCTAATTGTTTAGATTTATGCGATTGTCTCTACTATGGATGCAGAACTGAGTTATGCCATTCAATCTTCAACCACTGGCCGGCAGCTTTTTGATGAAGTGACGAAGGCAATCGGGCTGCGTGAGACTTACTATTTCGGTTTGCAGTACATCAATAGCAGAGAAGTTAGCGCGTGGCTGAAGCTTGACAAGAAAGTTCTGCGACAGGATCTTAAGAAGGGGCTCCCTCTGCATTTCAAGTTTCGTGCCAAGTTCTTTCCGGAGAGCGTTGAGGATGAAGTCATACAAGATGTCACTCTGGTATATCTTAGTTTCTTAAAAGCCCATTGCAATCTAAACTCAAATTTTTAGCGTTTCTTTTATCTTCAAGTAAAAGACTTAATTCTCTCTGGTGAGATTTACTGTGCAGCTGAAACCGCAGTTCTTTTGGCCTCTTACGCAATGCAAGCAAAATATGGTGATTTTGACATCAAGCAACACAAGCCTGGATTTCTTGTTTCTGAGCGTCTATTGCCAAGTGCTGTGTCAAGCCAATACAAATTGAGCGAGGAGGAATGGCATCAGCGTGTCATGATGTGGTGGAGCGATCATCGCAATACTCATCGAGAGTCTGCTATGATGGAGTATTTAAAAATAGCTCAAGACCTCGAGACATATGGAGTAAATGTAATATTTCCTAATTTCACCAGGGCTACTGTATCGCTTCTAATTTCTTGTGTTTTAGTATTTTGAAATTTGCAACACTAAGGGATCCCAGGTCTATCTCGGTGTGGATGCTCTCGGTCTGAGTGTGTATGAACGGAGCAATAAAGTCACTCCAAAAGTGTGTCAATAATTGAATATTTGCGTGGAATAAAAAAGTTTACAGGTTGGTTTTCCATGGTCCGAAGTCCGAAACATCTCTTTCCGCAACAAGAAATTCGTCATAAAGCCGATGGATAAAGTTTCAACGGTAGGTTTGTAGTGTTTACGAGTTTGGCGAGTTGATTTTTTTTTATCGGCTGTTTTAGAATTTCGTCTTCTACGCCTCTGATGTCACCGTCAACAAGCGAATTTTATATTTGTGCATGGGCAATCATGAGCTCTATATGCGTCGACGAAAACCTCTGTGTGCAGAGATGGAGCAATTAAAACAGAAAGCAGATGAGAAAAAGATGCAGCTCCGACTCGAGCAGGAAAGACTCATCGCCGAAACAGCAGCCAGAGAAGCAGCCGAGCAAAGACAGAAGGAATGCGAAGAGGAGATGCGGCGAATAATGGAGAACGTGGAGAACCTTCGACTCCAGTCGCCAAAGCAAGCAGCTGTCCAGGTGGAAGAGAAGCAAGAGCACTTGCTAAAGCAAACTGAGCATGTAAACAAGAAGTTGGATCAGTCGAATGAGGTTAGATGTTTAAAAGACATTTCGTAGTTTTCTCTATTGGTTTTCAGCTTTTACCTGAAGTGGTGGCAAAGGAAACAGAGAAAAGCAAGTCGGCGGAGAAAAGCAAGTCGGCAGAGAAAAGCAAGTCGGCAGAAAAAAGCAAAGAGATCAAAGACAAGCTCGAAGTCTGGAATTTCTGCACTATATAAGTATGTGAAACTAGGCCTTCATTTTTAGATCCTGACAAGGGAGCTGGAGATGGTGAAGGACACAGACAAAATGGAAGACATTGACTTGCAGCATCTCGAAAACAGGAAGTCTGGGCGAGACAAATACAAGACCTTCCGACAAATTCGCAGCGGTAATACTAAGCGCAGGATAGATCAGTACGAGAACATGTGAAGCTGCCAAAAGACTGAACGAGATTCAGCTATGATTAAGCTATCGTGGTCAGCTTAGTACCATTTGACTATTAGAACATTTTTGAATTGTGTTTTCAACTATAAAATGTTTTGTTTTGTTCATACTCCTAAAGTTTAATTCCTCTTAATTTGCGTTATGAATTTATTAGTTTTTTTGTGTCGCTGCACTGCAGCAAAACCCCCCTCCAAGTACCTGGTTTTTGTTGAAAAATCACTTCTGTACTGACTTGTTTTGTGCTCTTGTTAACAAACTATTCATTCAAAAAGAACGGATTCCCACAGAAACATGGAAAAGTAAGACCAAAGAAGCTCAAAAAGTAAGATAACATGTATATTCTGCGAATTCACGATTAATAGCTGGCCAAGGTCGAAGAGAATCGGCCTTCGACTGGCGGACTATTTATCTATCAATATTCTCTAATGTCTTTTTTGGTCTTCTACTTCGACTAGGAGGCTTTACGTATCATCTAGCATGAAAATTTGAGCTTGTTTGCGAAATGGCTGCTAAAGAAACATAAAAAAGCACTGTGACCTCAGATTGCTTCATCAACAAGTCCACAATTGCATTCTTCGAGTTTTCAGAGAGTTTCTTCTGGCTTACAATTACCCAAAAAGAAGAAAAATTAAGCTGATATGCAGCAATGAGCGCCGCAAACAAATTTTCAAAATTGCCATTGTCTGCGTCTTGAATTTTCCTTCAAAAACTTTCTCATGACCCTTTAAAATGGAATCCCTGTAGGACATGCAGTGTTTTGAAATGTGTATTGTATAAATATTTACGGCAAACTTCCATGAACATTTTTTTGTTTTGTTTTTTAAGGATACAGTCATTTCCAATGTTTGCTGTTGTGAATATATTGCTTGACTTACCACAAATGTTGCTTAAATCAAAGTAAATCTTTGATTGATTCAGATCTCACACTTTACACAAATGATGGAAATGGGCAGTCAGCAACAGCAGCAAGACACTTTTTTGATGCAAGAGGTTCGCTTGTATGAGAATAGGTAAGGGTATTTAAAATTAAACAGATTTTTTTCTTTTGTTTTTGTCAAAACAATTTGTGTTCTGTCAAATTTCCATTTTTTAATGGATTAGAATTCAAATCAGCCGTCAAAATGTTTATTCACTCCGTCAAGTTAATATAATAATAAAATATCGTATTTACTCTAATAACCTCCCCCTCTAATTCAAAAAAGTGCGTTTGTGGCATTGTATTTTTGACCTGTATTTTGTTGCTGGCTCCTGGACACCTTATATACTAAATCATAGCCTAGATTCTAAGCTAGGTTTTGGTATATAATATGTCCAGGAGCCGCCAGAAACAGTAATAATCGATGTCAAAAAGTTTACAAGTTTACCTTCTTCTTCAACCCATTCCGCCTTCATTAACTTATTTACCGCGTGTTTGTAGCACAGAGCGTGAGCGTGTTGACAACATGTCGGAGCTGTATGCTGTGCTCAACTCACTGGAATGTCTAGAGAAAGTGTTTAGCCGTGACTGCATCCCGCCCAAGGAATACACAGCAGAGTGTTCCAAATTGCTGGTCAGTGTATTTTCTTTTAATTCTTCCTTCATTTGCTAATTTTACAGGTTCAATTCAAGGTATTCTTGCCATACATTTGCAAATTAGGTCCAGGAGCATACTCGACTGTATGCCTAGTTATGGTTGTGAGAGCAGCTAATCAGCCTTTCTACAAGATAATTCAGCTGAATCCATCCAACATTGTTCAGGTAGCTCTCCGATTGGTGGAAGGCACTAACGTTGAAGAGTTTGTCCGCAAGTACCGCATCCAGTGTCCAGCTGCTCTGGAGCGCATTCGAGAAGACCGGCCAATAACTGTAAGAGATGATAAGGGCAACGCTTTGAAGTGCATCGCCGACATTGTGGAGTTATTCATCACCTTTCTGGACCAGCTGAAGCTGAATATTCGCGCAGTGGATGAGCTGTTCCCTAACTTGACAGAACTCTACATTTCCATTTGCGCCATGAGCTCACTGCCAGACGATTTTGACGGCAAGACCAAGGTCAAATACTGGTAAGCACAATTACTATTTCCACTCTTTAGGCATTTTTCCTTGTAAAAATTAGGATAGTCGCTGGGCTTTCAGACTGAGTCTAAGGCTTAAGTTTAAGAGCTAAAGTCTTATTTATTACGACAAAAAACAAGTTTTGCATTCTTTTTAGGGTATGAAAAATGCTTCTAACAGATTGTATGAGTATAAACAACAATTGGCCCTGCTTTTTTCCTAAATTTTTGATATTTTTGAATAAAAATACCCATCTTTGAAACAATTTCTTTATCATGAAAGTTTTAAACAGTCAAAATGTCCTCAGGAATTTGAATTTGAAAGCAGAGCCTTCAAAAGTGGCATGCTTGCCGAGATATGACCAAAAATTGGAATAGCGATTTCCACTAATAAGTCCCCCCTAAATTCAAAAAAATGTGTTTGTGGCATTGTGTTTTTGACCTTTATTTTGTTGGTGATTCCTAGGCATGTTATATGCCAAAATGTAGATTAGAATCTAGGCTACATTTTGGTATATAAGATACCCAGAAGTTGCAAACAAAATATAGGTCAAAAACTCGATGTCATAAACACTTCTTTTTTAAAATTTAGGGGTGCACTTAATAGAGGAAGTACGGCACCCACACTTTGGAACAGCGGCTACCTCACAGCCATATCTCTGCAAGCAAGCCACTTTTGATAAATTTGCTTTCAGATTTCTGCGGACATTTTGAGTACCATGGGGCCTCAAAATAAATAAATTCATTCAAAAATGGGTACCTTTGTCCAAAAGCATCGATCAAATTTCGGAAAAAAAAGAACCACGGCCGATTCACAGCTAACCTTTATTGGTCTACCCTGGCTTAATTTTTAAGACTTAAAAATAAAAATGAAAAAACCATAAAAAAAAATAAAAAAATATATAAGTTATATAAATTAGTCAGAGGTTTTTATAAAATTATTAGCCAAAAAAATGCTTTCGATATTTTTCAGGCATGACAAGCTAAAAAACATGAGTGCTAGTGAAGAGGTCACCGACGAAATGGCTCGGCAAATGATCTTCGAAATGGAAACGGCTTACAATTCTTTCACTCGCTTCTTGAGAAACACTTAAACGAGATTTATGTGTAAATAATGTGTAAAGTTATTCGTTTGCAAAAGGAATATGTTCACCGCCTTAAATATAGACACACGCTTCTTTAACTCGTTGGACTTTTTGAATAAGTTATATACCGTTGGAGAGCAGACAGACTGGGCCATCAAATGGTTGTCTTTGTCCTCAAATGGGTACCCATTTTTTACTTTGGTCCTTTGTTGTTCACTGCGGGACATAATTATAACCCCCTTCAGGTTTTTATGTATTTATGTAAATGATAAATAGCCAAAAAACCCAAGGGGGGTTATAATTATGACCCACCTTATTTTCAACTTTTGGGGCAAAACTTTTTTTGTGTGGGTCGAAATTTGATTTTTTCTTCCGCAACTGTAGTTTTTATGCCATTTGCATACAACTGCTGTAAAGGATTGACTATTGGCTTCTTAAAACACCCATAATTCGTTAAAATCCGAGGGGGTCATAATTATGTCCCGCAGTGTTTTAGACTCTTCTAAGCTTTTCTAGTACGCTAAAAAGAATGCAGGCCCTTATGCAGTTGATAACCCCTCCTTCTGCACTCACTTGTGAACACCCGAATAAAAAGCTGCCAAGCAAAATGTATAAAATGTCTCGGCATTTATTGGACTGGGTTGCCCTTCGACTAGGCAGGGGACTCAGCTAGGGGGACTTAGTCTTTCTAAGTCTGCATCATTAAAAAAAATTTGCGTAGGTAGACCATAGCTGAGTCCCCTGCCTAGTCGAAGGGCAACCAGTCCAATAAATGCCGAGACATTTTATACATTTTGCTTGGCAGCTTTTTATTCGGGTGTTCACAAGTGAAAGTTGAGTGCAGAAGGAGGGGTTATCAACTGCATAAAGGCCTGCATTCTTTTTAGCGTACTAGAAAAGCTTAGAAGAGTCTAAAACACTGCGGGACATAATTATGACCCCCTCGGATTTTAACGAATTATGGGTGTTTTAAGAAGCCAATAGTCAATCCTTTACAGCAGTTGTATGCAAATG